>SRSM01000352.1:0-65895 GCA_019593545.1 Apocynum venetum
TTATCTTGTTTATGTGTATTTCATTAATTTTGTATTGGAGATTGTAGTAAAATCAATGTTGTGTGTTGTAAAACTCTCGGAGTTGAGTGAACTTTGTTTGGGTGAGAAGTTTTATTTAAACAGTAAGATGAATTGAGTAACCCTCTTTTGTAATCTTTTATGCTTGATTAGTGAAAAGTTTGTTAAATCCTTGAGTAGATAATTCAAGGTAGTGGTTAGATTTTGTTGGATAAACCGAACTACTATAAATTATTGTATTCCTTATTGTATTTCTGTATTTTACTTGAACTCATTGTTACACACATGAACTGCACCCCAAGTGTTTGATTTCTATTGTCTTAGACGTGCTAATTAAATTAAGTTGCACATCTCTTAGGTTTTTCAGCTTCAAAAAAATAAAAAATAAAAAGGTACAACAAGTACCGGACCTCTATAAATTGAGAATCATGACCTAACATCTGTAAATCTTGAATTGATCGAAATCTCTTGGATAAAGTGATTAAGGCATACACCGAGCACTAGCAAAGAGGATTTGGAATAAAGGCTTCTCCGATCACTCGTCATTGCCAAGAACCCATGAATCGTGATGAGCTCCTTCGCACAGTAAAAGTAAGATAGAGCAAGATAGAGTCGTAGAAGAGATAAATCGAGACCGAGAGTAAGAGACCAGAGTTGTCTGACCGTCAAAAAGACAATAAGATTTCAGTTTTGTTTACTTTTGAGTTGAGATTTGAGAAGAAAAACAATGGTAATTGGTAAGAATTAAGATAAAAAACTAAGTGGGCTGCTTCACCTTTACTCTTTTTTGGATAAATAGATGATAATGCTAATAAGTGGTTAGAGAATTTTAGTCTGTTTGGATAAATCAATTATAATGTTGGTAAGTTGTCAGAGAATTTTACTTTTGAGTTTTGAGAAATGAGAATGGGGTATTAGGATAATAGTACTACCTTAGTTACTCGGTACATTTGGATGGGTTAGTCTTAGTTCCACTTGTCTACACACACGCTTGCTACCTATCCTATCGGTTGGTCGCTTAATTGCTTAATCTTAATTGAAGGTGAAGGCACGAAGACGGAATAGTTAAGATTGAAACATAAAAATTGAAATGGGAAAATAGAATTTCAGTTTTTTGATTAACCAAAAAATCATAAAATTTAAATAAAAAACCAAATCATTTGTTTAGAAAATTTTGGTTAATCGAACCAAATAAATCGAAAAATAAAAAAAGAAACCATTTTCAAATTCACAGTTTGGTTCGGTTCGATTTTGAACACCCTTAGTTATACTACCACCTTAATAAGGATAACCAATCCATTCATTTCTTTAAGTATGTAGAAGAAAAACTTCTTAAAAACATCTAAAAAATATTGATTTACTGTTTTAGTTTTGTCATCAATTTGAGGATAATAGATTATGGAGGTGCTTGTGTCCCTAATGCTTTGAATAAGTTTTAGTGTATAATGGTGTCCAATATCATAAAAGTATTTCTATCAAGTCAAACAATGAAATCAATAACAAATGTCATAAAATTTAATAGTTGGAGTATCAAATTTAAAGTAACAATATTTGAATAGAAGAAAAAAAAAGAAAGAGAGTATAGGTCTGACTAAATTAGCCTAATTTTATTTAGGCCTCTATTTACAGCCCATTCCATATTTTTATTTGGATCAATGTGAGCCGGCCCAACTTACAAACTCTCCAATATTTAAATAATTACTGTTTCCAGAATCCTATCCACTCCTACTTCTTTATTTAATTTATTTAATTCCACCTCTTTTCCCTGCCCGTTACGCCCGTCTTTCTCTCTCACATACTTCCGCACGGACACGGAAACACGCTTGGTCTCTCTCTGTATTGCCCCCGAAAGACATCCTTCAGTCTTCTTACACTATATATACTGACCAATTTGGCCCTAAACTTCTCTCTCTAGATTCTCTCAACCGTCAACATCTCCGTCTTTTCACTGCTTCAATGGAAGTCATTTCGTTTCAAATCTCAATTTCCTGCTGAACTGTTCTTTTAATTTGTTTATATGTAGACGTTTGGTGGAACAGTGGTCTAGAGATACATATTTTCTCTGTGTATATGGATTTGCAGGAAGGTGTCGGAGAGAGCTCATCGCCAGCGCGGAGTTTTGGCGGATTTGGAGGTTACGACATCAGGAATGATGTGTATAATCGGCTTTTGGAGAGTGGAAATGATGAAGCGGTTTGCAATCCGCATCTTCGCGAGCAGTTGGATGCTCACTTTAATCGCTTGCCTGCGAGGTAGTACGATTTTTTCTAGTTTTGGATTCCACCGGCTTCATTTCACTTCGCTTTGTAATTTTGCGGAAATTTATAAACATAAATATGTAACTGTGCAGTTATACATGCATTTGTTATTTGTTTGTGCATGTAATTTTTAGTATCTGCCAAAATGGTTGAGATATTTGCTTTCTTTTTGAGGTATAGAATTGTTCTTCACTGGCTATTTTGGTTCCTAATTCTTTCAGTTAGTGGTGAATATTCCTTTTTTCTATAATGAAAAAGGCATGTAGATATTGTTGATATATTAAGTAGTGGTTTCTTTTTTACATTTATGTATTGGTAAATTGGTATATAGCGAAAAGAAGGGGTATATAACTTTTCCAGAGTGTATGTGAGCATATCTAAGCTGTCTATTTGTTTGGTCTTAATGAAAATTGGCAGTTTTTGGTTCAGGAAATTTTGAACTCTAGAACTGCTGATGTTTTAGACAGTCAAAAGGGCATAGTTGATTCTTCTTTACATGATGTGGCACAGGATATAGGCATATGATGAAACTTCTGTCATTCTATTTTCTATTGGACAGCGGAGTGCATTTATGTGCGCGTGCTTATGAAGGTAGATCACGTGCCTGGAATTGGCTGGTTCATTTATTTCGGCATCATGTTTTGTTGTTTAGAGCAGAAATGTGGCTTGCCCACTGCAATCAATTTCTTCTTCTTAAGCATTCGTGTTAGTTTGGAAACTTTAAAGAATTAATTTGGCTTATCTTTGTTGGTTTGCTTGATAGATGCCATTATCCACACCATATTTTAAAATTCTATATTTATTCATGCTGAAGGTTACCCCTTACAAGGGTTCTATGGGAGAGTTCTGGAAACATGAGGGGACCAATTATCTAGGTTTCCTGCTTGAAGTGTAGTGCATCGTCATACAATGTCTATTGACTTTTCCTGTGCTTTTGTTGTTCACAGTTATGCATTGGATATCAATATCGATAGAGTTGAAGATGTACTACTGCATCAGAAGCTTCTTGCTAGGGCAAGGGATCCTGAAAATCGTCCTGTGTTCCATATCCGATTTTTAGAGGTTAATACCTGTTGTTGAACCCCCTTTTTCTCCTGAATTCTCTCATTTTGGTTAAATGATTTTTGCACTTCCAAATCTTCTTTAGAAGGTTTGCTTGCCATGACTTCTTTCTTCTTTTGGCCCAACCTTTTGTTCTTCAAGATCAATTATGATAATTAGATGTTTTCTTTCCTCACTCTGTAGACTGATAGCTTCTCTTCTTGTCAAAAGGAACGAAGAAGCCTCATTTAAATGAATTTAATGAAAAAACTTTGGAGCACCCTGAGTTTTTTGCTTCGCCCATTCTAAGAACAATTCATCTGGAAGACTGCACTTTTATGAAAATGCAGAGCAGAAAAATAAAATATTTTGAACTTCTTGTCAGTGGGATTGAAAGATATATTGTAGGCCTGCTGAAGAGGCTAAGGGATTGGAGTTCTTTTTGAAACCAAAGGGGGGAGGTTTTAGAGTGGAGGGGTTTGTTTCATAAATGGAGGTGCAAAGCATTTCTTAAAGCATAAACATCTATGTTTCTGTATAAGCAACATCTGTGATCCTTTGAAGTTGCCATTATTCTGTTTATAAATAGTTGGTAAGAATAAGCTGATTGCTTCAATGTATTGGGAGATATTTGATGTGTCAAATTAGGATCTGTTATTTGTTGGTTATCACTCAGTGTATGAGAATAGTTTCTTTCACTTCATGATGGAAGTTATGTATTCTCTTTAGATTTTGTTTCTATATCATAACTTGTTCCTTTCTCCCTTGTGATCATATATGCTTGTTACTGTGTACTGTGGAGCAGAATTTCTGGACTAGGGGTGATGACATTGAGGATGAACCAGTTTCAAGTGTTCTTTCTGATGCAAAGCTAAATACTAGCACAGATAATGAAGGAATTCTGCCACCATGTGATAGGTATGTTTGCAGTTAGTGGTTAATGCTATTTCAGTGGAGAATCTAATTTATTAGTGAAGGTTTACAAATGAGATTCATATATTTATAAATTTTTGAGGTTTGACTTGTTTTAGGGTGTTTTTTATGTTTTTTTTTTCCATTTTTAATTTTTGGGGAGCTGCTTATGGTGCACCCACCATCTCTCTCGTGGTGCTTTGTTCACTTACTGTAACTAGAAACAGGAATTTGTGAATGACTTTGAACCTTGCTCTAAGCTTGGGGACCTAAATTTGGATGTTAGAAATTCCAATGACTTGGAGAGGGGAACTTCAGCAGAAGATTTTACCAGAAGGTAGTTTCTAAGTAAAGTTCTTTACTTGATCTTCCTTTCTGTTATCAAACTTCTAAAGTTGGACAGATGCTATGTTTTTATTCAGTATGGTTGACACCAATTCAGCTTGGTTATATAAAGAATAGTGTTATCGATGTTACTAAGAAGGATTTTCAAAGCCTTGAACAAGATATTAAGCTTATTGAAGTATTCTTAAAAATTAAAATTGATGAGGGAATAAAACTTTATCATGGTGATCATAAAATTACTTTTTGAAATCAACTATCAAGTAAGTCCTTATGAGGGAGAAACACTATTAAGACTAGGAATTATAACCAAAGAAATGGAATTTTGAGTGGAAGAAAAATGAAAGTTTCTAATTTCACATTCTGAATGTAGTAATTGTTTAGTGAATTGACTACCGAGAGGAATCCAAAGATATGGATGCTTTTTTCTTATGCATATTAACCAATTGGACTGCAATTCTTTCCTTAGTTTCTAAAGTGATGTTTTATTATTGAAAATTTGGTTTCTAACAGGTAGCTAAAGGATTTCATACATTTTCATTTTCAGCTATTAAAATAGTTCATATGAATCATTACCATTTTGGATTCAGCCAAATTCTTGTAGTTGCCTAAGCTAATTTCAATTCATTAATTTTCACCTGGTGTTGCTGTTGTAGAGATAGAGTGGTAGTTGGCATGCATACTGAAATTTTGATGTGATATATGACCTTATAGCTGTTCAAGATAAGAATTTAGTTGTGTTACTGTTAGTTTTATATTTGACTATAAAGCTAATTTGGCATCTTTGACGACCTCAACTTTTGACTTTTACTGTTTTAGAAGTGGATCAAATGGATTGGCATTGGATTCATAAGGAGGGAGGGATAAGATGACATTTTCTAATATTCTTTGGTATAAGTAAACATATTCTTTTCTAACTTTTGGTCCCCTCATGTCCTTCTACATCCTTCTCCAGACAGAGTTTCTGAATTGATACTAACTTAACGTCAGGAAGTTTTGTGCTTCTTTTTGAAGAATGCTAGAAAGAGGATGAAGTATCCTCAAGAAAGAGAATGAAAACTTCATTAAGGCAGCACTCCAATCTCTTTGTAAACTACAAGATTTTATGCTTATGATAAAAACAATATCCTGACATTCTGACAGTTTCTTTTTGGTAGTTTGGCTCTTAATGTCATCACTTTCATATCTACAAAAGAAAAAAGAAAGAAAAAACATTATATTTATTATATTATTTATGTGGAAAGCTACTTTCATTGTTTCTGTTGTGCAGGCAGGAAGTTTCTAATGTACCAATTCATGAAGTCATATTTTCAACCATTGACAAGCCCAAGCTTCTTAGCCAGGTAGATATTATATAACAATAGTTATGTGAACTATTTTAGTTAGTTTATCCATCTCTGAGATGAAATTAATTTCCCACGTTTTATACTTTATCATGGAACAGATTGTGACCGTCTATAATTTGGATTGCATCATCTCTGGTACCTTTTGTGGTTTTATTCTTATCGAGACTGGGTTGTCTTATGCCAGAAATATAAAATATCATTCTTCAAACTTCTTTTTGGCTGTTTTGCTATCTACACATCATCCACTTGAAAGCAGCTTTCTGATATCTGTTTCTAAGTATAACTAGGATGTTATTGTGGTTCTGACACAGTCTCTCTCGCTCCTGCAGCTTTCTAGTTTGCTTTCTGATATAGGACTTAACATCCGTGAAGCTCATGTGTTCTCCACAACAGATGGGTATTCCTTGGATGTATTTGTGGTGGATGGATGGCCTGTTGAGGTATCCCTTGTTTTTCATGGACATTTTTGAGTCATATTTTCATCTCTGATGCTTGAATTTTTGTGATGGAATCATTTGATTTTGCTACATCCATCATTAATATTTGTATTTCGTCCTACGTTTACTCTCTACCATGTGTCTCATAGTAACAGAGATCCATGGAATTCTATGGTGTCTTGAACAACTAATTATTGGTTCTTCATTGGTTGGCATGTACGCATGTTTATCATGAGATGCTTTGGATGTTTGTTTTACTGTTTTATCTACGTGGAATGTGATGCTGGGTAATGAATGCATTGCTGTTTATAGCAAGGGAAACGCCAATCTTTGTGCTACAGTCATGCTATTTCATCGATTATAATATAGAGGAAGTCATGCCCAAGGGATGCTGTGATTTAATATAAAGAGCATTGTGATTCTATTTCTTGTATGACAGGGATCTGTGGTGGGTCCAAATGTTGCTGACTTTGCAATCTTGTGGTCAGGATACAGAAGGCTTGAATGAGGCAATGAGAAAAGCAATTGCTAGAAATGAGGTAATCCACAACCTTGCCTCATCAGTGACCCTGTTATGTTCTAGCTGGTTCTGTTCATCCCTGGAACTTCTCCTCTCTTTGATCATGTGTTCAGGCAAAGTAGCTATTGATCTTGTGTTTTGTCTAAGACATGGCTCATGTAAAATTTAATGTTTGATAAATAGAGATACTTTAAAGGACTGAATACTTCCTAATTCTTCCACAAAAAGTCCGAGACCTAGGGTAAAACCATTAATGAGAACTGGTCACTGACACTTAATGAAGGAGAATGAACTGTAATGTCAGAACTTGGGGAATAGCTGAGCTTATGTCACCTGAATCATATAGACAGCTTAATTAGTTGTGGCTTCAACCCCAGATAGGTGAAGTAAATGATGTACAATAAATTCTGGAGTTAGCCTGGGACTAAGTTGATAAAAGTGTTATCCAGGGCTACGGAAAAATCTGTTGCAGAGAAGGGCAAGGGATTGAGGATGAAGATTAAATTCATGACTGTCTTTAACTGTTGTTTGACAGAGGATGATTACCTTTTGAAATCAGTTGATTTTTAGCAACATATCTATTTATTTGCAACTTTTGTTGCGTTCTTTAGATGGTCTCATGTCTGCATGTTAATGCTTGTATATTTGAATTCACTTTCTCCTGTAGCATCCATTGCTTAATTTTTTCCAAATTTGAGAACCAATATGTCACTCCTCTTTGCATTTGCAATGTCTTTTAGTTCTTTAACCCTTCTTGCTCTCATCAAGTTTATAATATTACTAGGTTATCTGTTCATGTGTTTCTTTATTGTGTTATATTATAGTTATTGTTGTTTAGTTGAAATCTCAACACAAGGGCTGAATAGTTTTTATCCATTTGGCACACCCTTGAGAAAATATCAAGTATTCGAAGCATTGGTAGCCAGATATACCAGTTGCTGTCTTCCATGATTTATTTCCCAAAACTCATGCTCCAGTGTCTTCTAAGCTTGTCCTGTGTCATATGTAATACCTGAAATGCTCTGGAAATTGGTAGATCAATGAAGTTTGACTTGTTTATTTCTTCTTGTTATCTAGGGGACATGGTCTGGTTCTTCACATTTGCAGTCAGCTGTGGAAAAAGCTTTGCTTGTGGAAGCAAAATCTGGAGTTTGGGAATTAGATAGAAAGCTAATCAAGATAGGGGAGAAAATTGCATCAGGATCCTGTGGAGACCTGTGAGTTGGCAGTTATTTTCCTCTGCTTGAATGGTTGTTATGTTAACGAAAAGGAATAAAAAAGTTTTTATCATACTGATTTATTCTTCGCCCTCTATTTTCTGTTACCCACTGTCGAACTATGATCGATTAAAAGGTATCGTGGAGTTTATATTGGTCAGGATGTTGCAGTTAAGGTTCTAAGATCTGAGCATTTGAACAACACTCTAGAGGATGAATTTGCTCAGGAAGTTGCTATCTTGAGGTATGATTTGTAATGTGTTGATTCATCTTTCTAAGGACTACAATAAATTTTATGGCCGCTGTTTAATTCCTTGTGATTGTATTCTTGTTAAGGTAGGGCAAGTCATTTAAATCAGTGTCCCTGAAAAATGACAGGATGGGAAGTATGCTCTTAATCATGTACTATACAAACATGAGATATGTAGCTCAATTTAGATAAGAATTTTTCTCAACTTCATCATCCCCCATAAAAACATCTCTCAAAATAATTTTGTGACAAAAAATTCTATCACATCAAAATTTTAATTTTCTCCTAATCCCATAAATGGGTCCTACATATTCATATAAACAATATTTTTTCATTACTTTTAATTAAAAACACAATCTCAAGCAATATATTAATTATATTTTATACTATAATCAATAATGTGGGAGCCAAAAATATGTTATCAAACTTTCAATTCCCTCTCTAAAAAATCTTTCAATTCCAAAAAAAATTATTATCCAAACTGCAAAAAATTATTATCATTTCAAAAATAAAACATAAAATACTTTTCAAATTCCAATCCAAATACACATGTATTGTTCTATAAGAATAAAATCTCAGAAGTAAATTTTTTCTTCAGAAATTATTGGAACTTCAACATGAGGGTGAGGTCGCATATGCCTTACTAAGAGATCAAACTTTCAAATGTGCAGCAATAATTTTGCTGAGTTTGGTTTAATGAACTTGAACCTTGAAAGTCACTTGACATGGTGAAAAACTTCCTGTGGATTAATTTTGAGTTATCTTTGAACCTCTTTTTTTTTCCCCTTCTTTTGAAACTTAAGAAAACCACTAGTTAAGTCATCCAGATTGTGCTGGTGTTGATTATAGCCAGTTTGCATTGCTACAGTATGCTGGATGTGTTTGGAACCTTCAAAATGTTCTTAATTAATTTTTTTTTCAATGTGTGAGTAGATCAGTTAAAAGGTTCTACTACATGAATGTTCAGTGGTTGATGCATATATATCTATGAAATTTGTATAACTGTTTGCTACTTATCCATGCATATTTTCTTGCTCTCTTCTTGGGTGACTTGACATTATGTGCTTTATGTTTGGAAAGGAACGACAAAATATTTAAATGTAAAGAGAGATGCATTCTAGAGTATTAGATGGAAATATTGCAGATTTTTCAATTATAATCTCTTGATTATTGGCTTCTTTGCATTTGGAAATTTCTAATGTCAATGATACTCTATCTTGAGTCTACATTTCTAGCTGCAAGCTAAATTTTCTTCCCAATTAACCTTGACTTTATGTACATCTGAATGCAGGCAAGTACAACATAAGAATGTTGTTCAGTTTATTGGTGCATGTACAAAATCTCCTCATCTGTGCATAGTTACAGGTATAATACCTTCTGGTAGTGACCTCAATCCCTGGATATTCTCTGAGGGTGGGTGTGTGTATTTGCATGCAAATAAGATGTGGGCTAATGCATAACTCGTGGTTTTTTTCTATTTGCAATCCACCTATTAATTGGTTTTCTGAGCACGTAATGCTTTTAGTTTACATTTTATTTTTCATTGGCATGCAATTATGTGAAGAAA
This sequence comes from Apocynum venetum, assembly GCA_019593545.1. Lineage (NCBI taxonomy): Eukaryota > Viridiplantae > Streptophyta > Magnoliopsida > Gentianales > Apocynaceae > Apocynum > Apocynum venetum. The sequence goes on from SRSM01000352.1 coordinate 9,909, forward strand.
TGTTGGTAATCCGTATCATACCCTCCTATAGTTGATTGAAAGCTCTTGCATAGTTTATTGATGCATAACTACTGGTACTATCTGCAGAATATATGCCTGGAGGAAGCCTGTATGAGTATTTGCATAAGAATCATATTGTCTTGAACCTCTCGCAACTGCTGAAGTTTGCAATTGATGTTTGCAAAGGGATGGAATATTTGCATCAAAAAAATATAATTCACAGGGATTTGAAGACTGCAAATTTGCTTATGGATAGTGCCAAAGTAAGTATAATGAATACATAAATCAATTAGATGCTTCAAGAGCTAAATTTTGACGTATTTGCTGGTTTTTTGTTCCTAATATTCCCTTTTTTCTTCTTTTTTCTTTCTGAGGCATTTTTTCTTCCTCGGTAATTGCAAGGAATTGATGTTCTCAAGTTGAGCTTTTGGTGCTAATTGGTGATATTTGGTGTTTTTTAATAATAATAATCAGCTTATTCACATCTAGTTTGTTTTTAGAGTGTGTTCTAGTAATCCAAAACTGAAGGACTTCTGTCTTTCAAAACAATCATTTTCCCTTTTTTTTCTTATATCAATAGCTCAATCAAAATGCAATTACCTCCAAGAACAAAGGCTAAATTTGGATTAGATTTTGAAAGTGCTTTTTTTGTTTTGTTTATGAAATGTAGTGGTGTTTCAATAAGAATTTTTTATTGAAAATGGAAAGCTTAATTGATATGTTTTGGGTCCTATATAATTGATAATAATATAAAATGTATAAAATATAATTAATAAATTGTTTGATATTTTAATTTTAATTAAAAAGTAATGAAAATATTGTTTATTTGATTGAATGAGACCCATATGTAGGGGGTTAGAAAATGATATTTGAGATGTTTATATGGGAAATTGAGCTTTCAATTTCAGAGGGAGCCTCAAAGTGGCTCTATTTCATTATATTTCATTTATATCCCAATTCCATTAATTTAATAACCCGTTGGTGTCATTAAAATAAACATATGTGGCATTTGTAGTGGATTCTTGGAAAATAACAATCTGCCAGTTCGAATTAAAATTTTGTTTCAAAAGTAAGCCTAGTTATTTCTAGTTCTAATAACTAGTGAAATTTGTCTTGATTGCATCTTTGCTGTTAACCAATCAATTGTATTGTGATTTGTGGATTTCTTTTGGGTATATTTGCCAAGAAGATCAATTCTATGAAAGTGGTATCATTTTGTACTATTTTTCCTTGACCCTATTAGGTTTTATTTAAAAAGAATTTTCCTTGATTTCTTCTTAGAGCGTGTGAGATTATTTCCATCATTTAGCATGTAAACTATTCCAATAAATATAAAATATGTGCATGATTTCTCTTTTTTTCATATTTATATTAACCATAATTGCTTAGTGATCTTTATTGTCTTGCATTGGTTTTCTTTAGTTCACATCTTTTTATGATTGCTGCTTTATATTAGTGAACTTTTGTCATTTGTCTAAAGGTTGTTAAAGTAGCTGATTTTGGTGTTGCTCGGTTTCAACAAGTGGGGGGTGTCATGACAGCTGAGACAGGCACATACAGATGGATGGCTCCAGAGGTTCATTAAACCTTCTATGTGCAAAATCATTTCATCCCTTATAAAATCTTAGGACTTGTGTTATTGGGTGCTTAACCTTTAAAGTGCAACTTCATGTGCCCTTCAAATGCAAGTGTGCTAAAATTCTGTGTCTTTTCCTCCTTGCCTGATATTTGAAGAAGTGAGGGGCCAAGATTGAGCTTCGGCTTAAAACTTTGTAACTATTGATTTAAGACAAAAATTGTTACACAAATCAAGGATTTTCTGCTATTTAGATGTTCCTTTATTGCTGCCAATTTCTCTCCATCTGCTTCACAAATCAAGGGTCCAGTGATTTTGGCTTTTCTTTCTTGTCCTTGATTCTGTTATCTTGTATACTTATCTTCTCTCAGTTTTAGGGAGATGACTTTACAATCTTTTACAGTCCTCTCTTAGGATAAGCTTAGGTTTTTGATTTGTGTTCCCTTTGCACCTCTCCAGGTTATAAACCATCAGCCATATGATCAGAAGGCTGATGTATTTAGTTTTGCCATTGTACTTTGGGAGCTTGTGACAACCAAGGTAACTTTTTGAAATATGGTTCATAAAGATTTTTAAAATTTTTAGGGGAAATTGTCCTTTAAATTAATTTTGACTCCCTATCTATGGAATTTGCAGGTTCCATATGAGACTATGACCCCCCTTCAAGCTGCCTTGGGAGTGAGACAGGTTTGTAATGTGACTTGTTTATACAATTTTGTAAAGCATCTTAGTCTGGCAGTTGGCGTTTATCTCATCTAGTCAGGTTCAGGTATTGGTGGTGATTCTATATCATTGGGATGTAGTTTTAGTTGGATTTGTTATGTCGCCCTCCAATCTTATTCCAATGAGGAACATGCACTGTTAGAGTCAAAAGAAAAGGGATCCATGCATGTAAACTTTCAAGAACTTACATATGTTCCCATCATATGAAAACGTGCAAACTTATATTTCAGAATTGGATTCAATTTCAATGAGACATTGATGATAGAGTTGGAATTCTTGTTAGGAACAGTGTTTCAATTATTCTATCCCTATATGTCGTGCTACTGAGTCTGTGTCAGGATGCCTGGATTTCATAGATTGTTCCTGTGTAACCTTGATTTATAAAGGAAAAAATCTTTTGGAGTAAAGGGTTGAGTTATTTCTGACTCATTTCATTTTAAATCTGTTTCTTCTTGGTGAGGATAGAATTCATTTTAGTTTTTCCATTAAAGTAGTTGTAGAACCTTGATACTAATTCCTATGCCTTCTCAGAAGATAGACTCAAGTTGCTGGGTTCTCTCTTTTTATATATTTATTTATTTTTCCTCCTGGTTTTTGGGAGATACTCTTTCAGAGCTGCAATTTATTCTTTCATATTATTTCTACCCTTATACATAAAATGGGGGAAAACACATTATAAACATAACTTTCAGCAGCAGCTTACTCGTAGTTATCAATTAGGGGAATGCCTAGAGGGAGTGAGATGCATAGTTGCATGGAATGTAAAATTAAGGATTATACACAGAATCAGATTTCAGATTTATTGTTGCTGCTGATCAGCTATATAGGATTTCCTTTGTATTTGATTGGATATGGAATAAAATGCAGACTGCAAGCTGTTTTTAAGTTGACTGTAAGTTTGACTTGTTATAAACTTTTCTTCTCATCCTCTTGTATTATATTAAGGTAGGATCCAAGCGCTAATTAGATATTGAAAGCAGCCCAAGCGTTCTCACTAGTTGCTAAATGCACATGGTTCATGCACACTTTATGACTTTATTCATGTTCTCTTCTTAGGGCCTTCGGCCTGAGCTTCCAAAGAATGCTCACCCGAAGCTCTTAGATCTGATGCAAAGATGTTGGGAAGCAATACCTGCGAACCGACCACCTTTTTCCCAGATAAGAGTCGAACTCGAGGTACTTCTACTCGATGTTCAGGTAACATAACTATTGCATATACTAGCATACATTTAATCATTTAAGTATAGCGATTTCAGTTAATTGACATGATATAATTGGATACACATTTGACAGGAAACTCTTGAAGAATCAAATGGTAGCTGAGCATGTTAATAGCATCTTTACGAGCCGACTATACAGTAACTAACGATAGATAGTTTTGCTTTTTCTCCCCGTCATATAGAGTCAAATTTTTAATGCCTTCAGGGAAAGTAAAAAGTTCAAAGAGTGACAGCTATAGGTCTTTAGGGTAAAAAGCAATCGAAATTTATATTGCTACACTTGCTACTAGCGTTTTCATGAGTAAACAAAATATATTGATCTCTGTAAAAGTTGTTTAATTTTTTAAGATTATAATTAAGGCTGAGTTTGACAGTGTCTTTCGTTTTGTTGTTTCCTATTTCTCACTTCCGAAACAGTGGAATTGGCTTTTTGTGGCTATCATCATTATTCCATGAAGATAAATTTAATACGTTTATTCCTTGTTAAGACTAGTTGAATTGCCAGTGTTTCCAATTAAATTTCTTGGATGGAGCGGTTAAAATTTGACTAATCTGAAGGATTTTGAAAGCAGCAAATCTGAATTCTAAGAAAATCTAATAAGAAAATTAGTATATGAAAAATTGTAAACAATTTTATTCTTGATTCTGATCCCTTTGAATTCCATATTAAATTTGGTTCGGTCTAAAGGGTCAAAATGAAGCCATTTTGGTTTGGTATTAAAAATGATCTTTCCTAATTGGCCCGTGGATTGGCCAGACTTGACCAAGGGAGAAATCAAGTCTGGTTGAATATTTTTTGTAGAAACCCAGTTCAATTTAAAAGTTGGGTCACACAGGCCTGCCTGTCGGATTGGGTTTAAAATTTAAATTATTAGCGCTACTATTTATCAAGTGCAGTGATTTGAGATCGGAATGGGAGTCTGTGTCTTCGAAGTTCCGGTTCAATTTTAAATATGGTATTACTCCAAAACCGTTATTTAATGTTCAATCTGTTGAATTGCTAAATTAGTAAACTGATTGGTCTAAATATTAAATTGAGTTGTTTGACTAGATTTTAATCATTCAAATTTTATAAATTGGGACAGATAGGTATTTTATTTTTTCTCAATTTTTTTCTCCTATTCATTTCATTAATCTTCAAATTGCTATTTTGACCATTAAAATTTGAAATTGTCATGGGCAATACTATGAGTTTTACTCCTTTTTATTTTATAAGTAACATATCAAAAACATCTTTAGATAAAGAAATACGGTAGAAAGTCTTTCGTGTTTTTTTTTTGGAAAAGAAAGTCTTTATTTTGAAAAAAGAAATAAGAAAAAGGCGAAAGGGGAGAGAAGAATAAATAATATTAATATTGAAAATAAAAAAAATTTTAGAAAATTATAAAACTATTTATATTTAGGGGAAAAAAATACTTTAACGATTTATTTCTTATAATCTTATTTTGATATTGTGATTAAATTTTAATTAAACTAAAATTGATGTATGTTCTGTTCTCAAACAAAAAAAAATAAAATAATAATAATAAAAAATTGAATGTATGATTTGATTCTAGAAACAAGGTGTTGGTTTCGAGTCTGGCTGTTGTTAGGTTGGCTTCTTTGATTGTCTATTGGACCAAACCCACTGAGTTGGATAAAATATATTTATTGGGATAAATTTAAATGAGTGTGAATACATTTTCATGAATATTCATATAATTTTAATTTTATTTTGAAAGATAATTCTTTATAATTATATTCAATTAAATTTCTTTAATGTAATTTTTATGTACTCAATTCATAAGAAAACACTATTGCTTATGTAGGGAATCCTCTCAAAAAACCCAGGCATCTAGGTTTGCCTAGTTTTCTTCTCTGGCATATCCATCGGTTTCCGCCGTATCTCTGGTTTTTTGGTCTTCATCTCTTTCTCAATATAGAGCGAGACATCCTTCAAAAATTTCAAAATTTTACTCTTCATCCTGAGGAAGAGAAATTCATTCCTGTTATTGAATATGAAATTGAAAAAGATTGTCATGCTTGCAACCATAGTTGTGTTGGCAAGCTTATTTCTCAGAAGCAAATCAATACCAATGGCCTCCGACTCATGTTATGCAAAGCCTGGGATTGTCTAGACATTCATGTGGTTAAGTTGCAAGATCATTTGTTCTAGTTTTATTTGGCCGGTGAAGATGAAGTTGTCCAAGCAATCGAGCATGGTCCTTATAATATGACAATCATCTTTTGGCTGTAAAACGCTGGTCGGAAGATGTCCCGCTTGAAGATCTATCCTTCCAACATACCTTTTTCTGGTTTAATGTATGTTAGCTTCCACGTGAATGTTACACTGCTAAGATTGGAATGAAACTGGCTAACAGTTTTACTGATTGCTCCATATTCCAAATATGAGAAGCCGATGACGGTTATCTCTTTTTTTGATTTCGTTCCCTTGTTGATGTTGTTTTTCTGCTCAGAAAGGTTGTTATTCTTCATATACCACTTATGGGAAACGTGTGGGGTTAATTCTCTATGAACGATTACCCCACCTTTGTTTCAGCCACTTTGATCACACGCTTCTAGAATGCCCTTATTTACAATGACTGGATTCATCCTACAAAAGCACCTAGTCTTCTTATTTTTATTCCCAATATCTAGAACCCAATTTTCACCAAACATACTATTCAGAAGACGAATCAGATACAAGGAATAAGATAAATGCACCTAGTAATCTTGAGAACCTTATTGTAGTTCCTAATAGCGATCATACTATCATTGCTCCACCGGTTCTACCTAATTCAGTGTCCAATATCGCTGTTGGGTTGTCATCGTCCCATCCCAAGTCTCAGAACCGCAAAGCTCACCCTATTTACAAGACTACGTCTGCTGGGCATAATCTTCCTTATTCACCCATAACCTCCAAATCCAGTGGCAAGCATCTTCAGATGGATGATGTTGATACTGATGTTTCCTCTCACCAGTGACGATAACTTTCTTTTTATGGCTCGATTTTTCTTGGCTTTTTCCATTTACCAGATGTGGAGGTTTCTTTGCAACCTCGCCTAGGCCAATGAATACTTTGGTTTGGAATTGCCGAGGACTTGGGAACCCCTCGGACAATTCAGGAACTAAAACAGCTAGTCCATTCGAATAATCTCGACCTTATTTTTCTATCAGAAACTAATTTATTATCTCATTGTTTTCCTTCTATTATGAATGTTATCAATTTTTCTTCTGTTTTTTCAGTAGATAGACGTGGACTAGGTGGTGGTCTTTGTTTATTTTTGGAATAACAATGTTGATGGTTCCATTTCTTCTTATTTTTCTAACCATATTGATGTTGTTGTTACTAATGTTTCTGGTTTTCCACTTTGGCATTTCACTGGTCCTGAAACGAAGGACAGGAAAATTTCTTGGGTTCTTCTTTCCCATCTTTCTTTTCTGAACTCTTTGCCTTGGCTTGTTGCAGGAGATTTCAATAAAATACTTCAGCCAGTAGAGAAAACCGATTATTATGAGTGCCCACACTCTCAGATGGAAGCTTTTCATAATATTATATATCACTGTTGTTTGCACGAGTTAACGCTTCACAGTTCCCCTTTTACTAGGTGCAAGTCCAGGAAACAATCTAACAAAATGTTTTCATGGCACCAACTTTTCCCTCATGCTAACCTCTGTACCATATCTACTTCAGCATCGAATCATTTACCATTTCTTCTCTCAGTTAAATAAGTTTTTCCCAGTGCAAGGAAAAAAATGCAGTTTTGACCCTTCCGTTTTGAACCTTTATGGTTTAAAATTAAAGGCTTTACGAAAGAATTTGAAACTATTTGGTCTAGCCTTCAATCATAGCCTGCTCTTACTTTATCTGAAAAAAATTGAAGCCTCAAAACTGCAACTTTGGAGCTGGTATAACTCAAGTGTTAGTGTTTTGCCTAAGGAAATTGATAAACTTCATTCTGCTCTTGCATCTATTCAACAAAACTGGGGCTCTTCAAATTATTCGATTGAGGCGGAAACTGCTCTCAGTTCTAAGTTTAATGCCTTACAAGATTTTCCTGAAGCTTATTGGCATATACGTAGCCGTGCTACTTGGCCCTCTAAGGCGGATCATAACACTAATTTTCACAGCAAACCATCCCAAAGAAAACAGAGAAATTTCATCCATTCTATTCTTGATGTTCATGGCCAATCCATAATTGATGCTCAATTGCTAGAAGGGTTTGGTATAGCCTATTTTCATAAGTTGTTTACCAACAATTATTCTGATGCTACAGTTGAGCCCTTTCTGTTCACTAAGCATCTTAACTAAGATAAAATCTTTTCACTAGCTAAGCCATATACATCAGATGATATAGATGTTGCCCTCAAGGATATGCATCATCATAAAACACCAAGCCCTAATGGGATTCATGTATGCTTTTGCCAACTGTTATGGCCTTTGATTGGTAAGGACGTTGATGTATTTGTACTTGCTGCCCTCAATGATTGTAAAGATTTTACTTCTGTAAATCATACCAATATTGTGTTGATTCCTAAGACTAAACTAAACAAGCTAACAAATGGTCTCAATTTTGTCCTATTAGTCTTTGTAATGTTCCGTACAAAATTATTTCCAAAGTTTTGGCTAACAGTTTGAAAAAAGTGTTGAGCTCACTTATTGATAATGCCCAAAGTGCTTTTATTTCTAATAGACTCATCACTGATAATGCCATGGTTGCTTTTGAAATTTTACATGATTTGCAATATGTTTTTGCCCTAAAGCTTGATATGAGTAAAGCTTTGGTAAGGTTGAATGGCGTTATCTTGAGGAAATTATTAAATGCATGATTTTCCCTTTTCATTATGTGCATTTAATCACGACTTGTTTGCGCTCTATTAGCTATTCTGCGATCATTAATGGTAACTCTTCGTAGGGCTGGGGACGATTCGGTCTAGACCGAATTTTTGGATTGGATCGAATTGAATTTTAAATTTTGATTCGGTTTTACGGGTTTTTGATCCAATCCAATTTGATTTTTACCTTACAACAAAATTCGGTTCGATCTCCAATTTTAAAGATCGAAACTGAACCAAAAAACCGAATTATAATTAAATAAATAAAATAATTAATTTCCTATTTCCTATTTTCTAATACTCCAAAAGAAACTCTAAATGACTCTATTTCTCACAAACCAGTACCAGCCCAACCCTTGACCAGTGACCACCATGGCACCATCTCTGTAATTCTATTTGAGCAAGGTGTACCAGTGAGCAGTGACCACCGATCATCATTCTATTTGAGTAAGGTGCCTCTGTTCAAGTAGCGATTTCAGATTTCCGTCATGACCCAATCTTGAACAGCGGCCTCTGTTCACGTCATGAGCAATCAAACCAGTATCACCATCGTGGCCATCATCTTTGTTTGCGCAAGGTGCAAAGCACTAGTGAGGCTGCAAATAGCATTGACAATGTCTCCCAAATTTCAAGGTACAAAAAAAGCTTGCTTAAATTACATTGGTTAACATACTAAATCCATTCAAGGCTTTGGCAAATCAATTATGCAACATTCATTTGTTTTACTTGTTATGTTTACAATGTTTTTTGTCCATTATCTGTTTTATTTGAAGTTGAGGGAAAACTATATTTCTTTGACAATTTGATTACTTACTTCCATATCAATTATACTTCTCTTCAGAAATGGGAGTTTTGAAGAGGTAAAGTTTTCTTTTTTATCTTCTCAAATGGATTACTTGCCTTCTCTGCATTTTTCTAGTTTGGCCATTTTGAAGTGGATTGATTACCTATTAAGCAATTTTGAAGTATTCCTTTAATTGCCGAAAGTAGATGGATAAAGACTTGTATAGTGGTAGGACAAACCATTCAGGTACTCTCCAGTGCCATAAATAAGTTAATCAGTACCGAAACATCCCATTGATTGCAATAAATAGAGGATCCCTTTGGTAGATAAACTAAGTTATACGTTATTCTCTTGATCCATCTTAGGCACATATTTTGTTGGTCTTGTTGACTCTTGTTGGCTCTAGAACTGTATTAATTTCTTCCCAGTACTCAATTTTCTTTATTCAAGTTAGGTAACGTGTAACATTTGGAAATCATCGAATCATTGGGTAACTGGGACCTTGGTTGGATTGGTTCATCAAATATTTCCAAAGTTGATAGTTTCTTGATAAGACTAAGCGTAGATATGGGATGACTTGATCACACATGAAAGACTCTCCTAGGGGAAATACAGGTCTTTGTTCTTGTTGGATAATTAAGTGTGCAAGAAAAAAATTGTAAGGATCATTGCAAAAGATTATAATGGAGTACAATAAGTCAACTTCACTATGATTTCATTAAACTCACCTTTGTATTTATTGAATAATATGACATTATATAATAATTTTTTTAAAATATTAAGTGAAAAAAACAAAGTATCTCGATGAAATCTTTGATGTGATATAAGTATAGTAAATATTTTTGCATGATTTAATTAATTCGACATATATTGGAATTGATAAATACAAATATATATAATCTGATTAAGATGACTGCGTCCTTTCTCTAGTGAAACAAAAACAAGTGTTATACAAGTAAAACATATTTGATAGCTTACCCACTTTCAAAAAGTTGTGGATTAATTAGAAGAAGATGATGACACTCAAAATTCAATCCCCACAATATCTGTTTGTTCGGCAAAAGTATCTTTGAGACTTTATAAAGAAAGTATCCCTTTTACCTTAATTAAAAGTCTCTTGTGCACACTAATTTCTTTTATATAGTGTAAAGATTACCAATACATATAATTGAATAAAAAAAAGTGTAATGTAGCCCAACAATACCAAAATCCCTTGCCTGTTTTCTCACATCCAGCTTTGTTTACCTGAAATCATTTTGCAAGCATCAATTATATGTTACCAATACTTCTTCAAAATGCAGGCCACTTTATAAGCCCAACAAAAGTTTTAATGTTATTATCTTGCTTAACAATGGGAAGTTTGAGTGGACAAAAAGGGATACCAGGGATATCTCCTGAGATTATAAAATCTATAAATTGGGTTTTTATATTAGGAAAGGGCACAAAATAAATCTAGTTGAAAATATCTCTTGGTGGAGATTCTTTTAGTTACAGACTAGTTGTTTACCTTTAAGAATGTTTTTCTTTTTAAAGTGAGAGGATAAATTACTTTATTATCTTATATAATTCATAAAGTGACAACTTTTTTATGATCTCATAAGTCATAACAGTTTCTATTAGTCTCATGCTATTAACTATATCTTTTTTTTTAATCTTTCTATTTTGCAGTAGATGCTTCTGCTTTCTATTTTGCAGTAGAGTCCACATTTGTTATAGGTTATGTTTTTCTTCTGTCTTGGTCTCTTATGTAATTTTTTTTTCTGATATAATTATTATTTTTTGTCTATTATAGATGTCAAATGACCCTTCTAGAGAACAAGAAAAAGATGTTCCAGTTCTTTCTTGAAGTCAAAAATGATCTACATCATCTCCTTGTGTTATACTCAAAACAAGAAGAGAAGAAAACCAATGGAACCACATTCATTAGTTTGACCACATTTCACCAAGTACACAACTAAAGATGGAAATCAAATAGCATATTGCAACTATTGCAAGCAAGACTATGCTTCTCATCCCACAATAAATGACACAACTTTGTTGGCCAGACACTTGAAGGGTCGTATGAAATTTCCACAAAATAATGAAACGTACCAAACCCAGGTAAAACAACAAACTTCAGCTCATTATGGTAGTAAAATTGGCTCCGTAGTTGCTTGGAAGTTTAATCAAGATGTTTCTAGGAAAGCATGTGCATATATGATAATTGTTGATGAACAACCATTTAGCTATGTTGAAAAGGAAGGCTTTTGACATTTTGTATCTACTCTATATCCATCATTTCAAATCCCATCATGTTGAAGTGTGACAAGGGATTGCTATAAGTTGTACTTGGAAGAAAAAATAAAGCTAAGTAATTTTTTGAAAAAGCCTTGCAAATGAATTAGTTTCACAACTGACTCATGGACATTTGAGCAAAGAATCAACTACATGTGTTTATCAGCTCATTTTATTGATGATGATTGGGTATTACATAAGAAAATATTGAATTTTTGTCCAATAGATAGTCATAAAGGTGAGACTATTGGGAAAAGAGTTGAAAAATGTTTGCTTGAGTGGGGATTGATAATGTTTTCTCCATCATAGTTGATAATGCTAGTTCAAATGATGTTGCAATTGGCTATTTGAAGGAAAGATTTTCTAATTGGGGTACTAGTTTGCTTGGGAGTAAGCATCTTCACATGAGGTGTGTAGCTCATATTATAAATCTTGTTGTATTGAATGGTTTGAAAGAAATTGTTCCTTCCATTAATCGTGTTCGAGCAACTGTGAAATACATAAGACAATCTCCAAGTAGATTAAGAAAATTTAAACAATGTGTTGAGATAGTAAAAGTTGAGAGCAAAAAGTTGTTGTGTTTAGATGTTCCTACTAGATGGAATTCAACTTATTTAATGTTAGATACAACTTTATCACTTACAAAAGCATTTGAAAGGTTTGAGGAATTGGATCCACATTACAAATTTGACTTAGAAATTGAGCAAGATGGGCTGTCTACTGATAAGGATTGAAGTAATATTTCACATTTTGTGAAATTTTTGGAAAATTTTTACAAAGTTACATTGCACATTTTAGGCTCATTATATGTAACTTCTAGTCTTGTACTTCATGAGCTTAGTGATGTTGAATTATTTAATGAATGGGCTGGAAGTGATGATGCTGAGTTGAAAGAAATGTCCAAGAGAATGAAAGAAAAGTACAAGTATTGGGGAAATATAGAGAAATTAAATCTTGTAATGTTTTTTGTTGTGATACTTGACCCTAGATTTAAATTGATTTATATTGAGTGGGTTATTAAGAGAATGCATCCGAATAGTGATGATCTATGCATTATTTGAGGAGTATAAGAAGTTCAATACTTCTAAGGCACAAATTGCATTCTCTTCATCATCATCTTCAAGTTCATCTATAAGTGCAATTTCAAATAAGCAATCACAAAATTCTAATGCTTCAAAGTTAGTAAAAAAAATATGTTTGGATGTTGATCCTAGGTCAAAGGAAAAGTTTGATTTGTTTTTGAGTCTAGTAGGAGGGGTTGAACACAAAAGTGAATTTGGCAAATACATTGATGAAGAAATGGAAAAGAGTAAGGTTGGATTTGATATCTTAAATTGGTGGAAGATGAATGCCTCAAGGTTTCCTATACTTGCTCAAATGGCAAGAAATATATTGGTTTTCCATGTATCTATTGTTGCTTTAGAATCAGCTTTTAGTATGGGAGGTAGAGTTCTTGACACATTTACGAGTTCCTTGACTCCTGAGATAGTGGAATGTCTAATATGTGCCTGATGTACACATAAATTAACTGATTTTTATATACTTAATGACTATATTTTGTTTAAAAATCGGTTAATTGTGTCATTTAATGGATATATTTCACATTTCCTTTCTATTTCTTTGTGTTATAAGTTTTTCAGTGTATTCTAGTACATTTTGGAGATAAAAAGAAGAAGAAGAAATGAAGATGAAGATGAAGAAGAAAAAAAAAAAATATATGAACAGTAACTCCGGTGAATAGTACCACCGTCAATGATAACGTCACTGCTTACGTCATGAACAGTGTCCGTCGGTTGGTCAAAGTCAACAAGTCAACCTGCTACAGTACCGGATGTCAAAATGACCATTTTACCCCTAGAAATTTCCCTATAAATATGCTAGCTTCATTTCTCATTTAGGACACCAATTTAGCTCAAATATTCTTCATTTCTTTTGTAATTTCTTTCTTTTATTATTATCTTCATATTAATATAATTTTTAGAATTTTTAGAATAGTTTTTCAAGTCTTTTTGTAAAATTTAGTAAAGAAATTCTGTCCGGATAATTTCAATATTTTCGGGGAGTATTTCTTTCAAATTTTCGTTCTAATGTTTATAAATTTCATCTTATATTTATTAAATATGGATTGTGAGTAATTTCCTTTTGTTAGTAAGGATATGTGTTAAGTTATTAATAAATGGGATTATGAGATAATTTTCTTTGTACTTAATTTCTATTTGGATTTATTTAACTGAACTTATGGTCGGTTTACCCGTCTAGTCTTTATTTATTTTGCTTTATGCACTTTAAATATCGCAAATGAATGGCCGAGCCACCTATTAGTTTAATTTACTTTTATGTCTTTTATTTTCTTTTTTATGGAAGGCCGATCCTCCATACTTTTAGTTTAATTTATTTAAATGGCCGGTTGAACCGCCTAATTTGTTTAGTTAATATAAATTCAATCTTTCTTTATATATATATATATATATTTGTATATTTATTTAATATACTTATATCTATATATTAATTAAGTATTTATGTAATTCTTGTTTTAATTAATATAATTATGTGAATTAATTGGATTGACAAACTAGCTAATAAACGTGATTATATAGCTATGATTATTAATCTTGTATTAATGATTCAAGTGGCATCTACTAATTTAATGGAGTTGCAGCTCTTGGCTTAATTAAATTAGTAGTGGAATTATATAATTTAAATTGTATATAATTAAGCTGATTGTTATATACAATTTAATGTTGGTGATGCCTTATTTACTTAATGCAATTTGATTGAACATCCTATACACGCTGGTTGGTAGCGGTGTTTAATTAAATTAGAGATTAATCTGTCTGAGCTGATCGGGATTAATCTAATTTGTAAGGATATGAATCTGTCTGAGCTGATCGGGATTCTAATACCAATTACTTAATAATGTCTTGATCTATGATTAATCCCATGAAAAATATAACTTGATACTAATTCCTTGCTAACGTTTTTTTTATATCATTTATATTCCAAATTCCTTTTAAATTCTATTCTCAAAATACCAAAACCCCCCCCCCCCAAAACCCTTTCCGATTAATGATTTTAATTTAAGAGTTGACAAATCTCTGTGGATTTGATCCCTACTTTCCCTATCTACATAGGAATTGTTAGGTTTAAATTTGAGAGCCGTACGACAGACTTCGTCAGTGCCAAAGATTGGTTACGTAATGAAGCACATCCAGTTGGCATTGAGGAAGATGTCCATTCTCTAGAAAAATTGGAACAAGGTGATGTATATTTTATATATGTTTTATCACATTTTTATGTAAATGTTAGTTTTTATCCAAATTATTATTTGATTTTAACTTTGGTTCATATTTTAGAAATGAGAAATGATTCTCATGATACAAGCATTTAGATATTTGATGATTAAGTTCAAGGTAAAGTGTGATATTAATTTATTTTCTTAATTTTAGTTTATAATAATTTGTTTTATTTCTTTTGTTTGGCAGAAACTTGCTGACAATTGTACAAGAGCCTCATGAGAAGAGAGGATTTTTTTTCCTAATGTGATATAGAAAACTTTAGTTTTATTGTAAACAATCTAGAGAAGTCTCAACATTGGAAATTTTTTAAAATATTGTATGTTTTTTACGTTAAAGCTATAACTTATAAGCTTTTATTTTTGAGACTTGTATTGTGATTTTATTCAGTTTTTTATCTTACAGCTATAGTTTTTAGGTTGTTATTTTTTAGACTGGTTGTATTGTGATTTCATTCATCATGAGCAGCTAAGCAGGGACAATTATAATTTGTTTAAATATTGTAATTTGTATGTGTGGATGCTACCTTAAAGCTGAAGTTTATAGGTTGTTATTTTTGAAACTTGTAGTGTTATGATTTTATTCATTATAAGCAGGGATCACATTTAAACATTTTCAATTGGGTAATTTGGATGTTTTTTTATTATTCAAAAGTTATAACAAGTAGATTTATTGACTTTTTTTAATTAAATTTTGGGATATTCAGAATTTTGGTTCAAATTGAACCAGATTGGACCGGACCAAATTAAATTTGGTTTTTGATTTTTCGGTTTCATTTACAATTCGATTTGGTTAAGTCTTCATAAGTAAAAGACCGAAAACCGAATAGACCAAACGTTTAGACTGGAGATTGGATTGGAGACTGAATGCCCATTCCTAACCCTTCAAAGTCTTTTTTATCAACAAAAGGTATTAGACAATGTGACATTTTATCACTTTATATTTTTTCTTATTTGTGCTGAGGGTTTTCTTTGCTTTTGAGAAAGGCTAAACATGATGACCATATTAATTTTTTTAAGCAATGTTTTATTGAAAATGCCCTATTGGGCAAAACTACAAATATGAAACTATTACAAACAAAGTACAATACCTAAAATAACACCAAACTAGAGTTTACACCAATCAGAAACAACATGACAAAAATCCTTAGCAACACTGAAAGCCCTAAAGCTTTTAATGTCTTAATTTTGATTAATGACAAACATTGATGATGACTAATGTCTTATTTGTACAAGTGATAGAGTTTTTGGATTCATGATTTAATCCATGCAAGAACAAGATTTCAAGTCTTCAAGGAAGTATACAAGTCAAGACTATCAAGATTTGAAGACAAGTTTTTATTGGATTACCTCTAATTGAGTAATGGTTTCTAAAGGTTGCTCTATGAACTTAAAATGTTATTTCAAAATGTTTTTAATATGTTAAAATATGTTTTGGTATTTCGAAATCCATGCATCGTGATTTCAAAACTTAAATGGTTCATAAACTCTTGTTGGATTGATACCATAAATTATATGGTTGATTGAAATCATCATTTGTGTGTTAGAGTATTGTTGATACACAAATGAACATGTTTCAGTTGACCTAAAGTGGTCCAGTTATCGTCCAGTAGTTAGTTTATCTTGTGGATAGATGTGCTGCCAAATTTGTTCATCTGCCAACCTGTGGATGATCATAAGGTCGACCGCAGACGAAGTGAGGTCGACTGCAAGATGAAAAATCATCATCCGAAGGTTGTCCAATGAGCTTGCGGATGATAGTGCGGATGACCGCACTTCTTGAGTGGGTTTCCAACAGCTTCATTTTGACCGTTGTGAACAAACCTTTAAATACCAAAACCTTTGGAATTCTTTTTAAGAATATTTTTAAGCAAAAACATTCTATATCTTGATCCTATAATATCTTAGAAACATTCCAAAACCCTTTCTAAACATCAATCTTGTTAAAATCATTCAAGAAGGGTTTTTACATTCAAAGGTGAATTTTGAGCAATCTTGACAAGCCATTACTCAAAGAGGTGATTGTGATTCAAATTGATATATCTTCACATTAAGGTGATATCTATCAAACTCTCTATCTCTTATTATTGATTGTAATTTTATCAAGGTTGCAAGTAGCATAAAACCCTAAGTGTTAGGGTGAGCATAAATTATTGTGTTCATTGCTCTAATTTCTGCATTTTATTTGAACACATTATTTGTCACACAACTAGCTCACCAAGTGTTTGATATTTATTGTCAAAGAGGTGTTTTATTGAATTAGGTTGAAAAATCGGATAAAAACTTAATTCACCCCTCTCTTAGGTTTTTCAAACACCAATTATGAACAAAAATCATTCGCTGTTGATTGAAAAGACAATCACAGAAACATACCAAGTACAACAAAAAATCATAATTAAGTCTTCATCTTTTTCGGTCCCTTCTTTTGCTAAAACATTTGCCTCACCATTTCTTTCCCTTGGTATTTTACAAATTTCCCAACTTATAATTTTATGTGTAAGAGATTGTACTTGGAGAAAACCCAAGAGAAAACCCTAAGAATATGCTACAAAAACAATAAAAGCCTCATTCACTGCGAAAAGTTTTGCCATATTAGAATTTTCAACACCTACATGTTGAAGATTAATGGCCATCTTAATGGTTTTCAGTTTCATAATGAGCCTTCGGTTTCTCATATTCTATCTGTTGATGGCTCTTTCCTCTTTGCTAAAAATGATGATGTTCAGATCACTAAGCTCCAAGATATTTTTTCCATCTATGAGGCATGTTCAGGACAAATGCTTAGTAGGCATAAGTCTCATATTTATGTCTCTAAAGGTATATATTATAATCAAATGGCTCATATTTGTTCTTCACTTAACATTCTTTTGGGAGATGGTGCAGGGAAATATTTGAGGCTCTCTTTTCTCATTGGGCGATCGAAGAACAATATATTTCATTATGTCAAATATACGATATGAAAGAAATTGAATAGCTCTAAGAAAAAATTTCTTAGTCCTGCAACCAAAGAGGTTCTTATTAAATAAATTGCTCAAGCTATCCCCACTTATATTATGAGTTCCTTCAAATTGCCTAAAGGTATTTGCAACTTGATTGTTAAACACATTCCTAATTTTTGGTAGGGTTCAACTAATGATTATAAGAAAATTCCATGGAAATCTTGGTTGTCTTTCTGTCAGCCAAATTTTTTTGGTGGAATGTGCTTCAGAGATATAGAGAGCTTCAATTAGGCTATGCTTGCTAAGCAAGTTTGACGCATTTTTCATAATCCTAATTCATTGGTTTCTCAATGCCTTAAAGCTAAGTATTTTTTTTCTTCCTTTATCCTTAATGCAAAAGCTAAACGTGGTTGTTTTTTTCTTTGGCACAGTCTTCTCCATGGGAAGTATGTTCTTATGCTTAGTCTAAGATGGTGAGTGGGCAATGGTACTAGTATACGGATTTGGCAAGAACCATGGCTATCATCCCCACCATCTTTTTAATTGTCAACTCCTATGAATAATACAATTTTAACTAAGAAGGCTCTAGTGTTATTGCTAATTGATTTTCATCAACGCTGTTGGAATTATCCTTTGTTGACTACTATTTTTAATCCTTTTGAAGTGGAATAGATTCTTAAAATTCCTATACGTCCTTCTTGGCCAGAAGATATGCCAAGGATGACAAATTTTTAGTTAAAAGCTATTATCATATGCTATTCAATCGACTTCTCATAACTTCCCAAAATTGTTCAATCTCAAACACTCATAATGAATGCTCTTATTGGAAATCTTTGTGGAGGATTAAAGCTCCTCCCAAAATTTTACATTTTCTTTGGAGTTGTAGCCAAGATATTTTGCCTACTAATCATAGTATTAACGGACAATGAGTCATAGTATCATACTATTCAATCTCTACTTTTCCTACCATATGCTACTTATGTGGTCACGCTATGAAGTGTCCAATTTCAATACGAGTTTGGAATTCTTGTAAAGTGGTTTTTCCTATTCATCAGATGAAATTTTCTTTTATTCACTTGTTGTCTTCAGTTCTTAAAATGGAAGATAAGCAATGCAAACTGTTTGCATTAATTCTTTGGAATTTATGGACCAATCTTTGTGATGTCACTTTCCAATAGAAGTCTAGAAAAGCTTCACAGATTCTTCATCAGTCTCTACAGTTTGCTTATGAATTTCTATATCAAATGCATAGTATTAGGTTGTCCTCACCACTGAGACTTTTGACACGTAAGAAAAAAGGCAAATCTTTTCAAAGTTCTTCTTTGTTGAATTCCAATTAACCATCTGTTGGGCACAACGAAAATAATTGCCCAGAATAAATGCTGAATAAAATAATTAAGAAATAAATGACACCAATAATTTAACGTGGTTCACCCTTAATTTTGGACTAAATCCACCTCTCAAGTTCCAAATATATTTCCACTATAAAATAGTAGGTACAAAAAAAAGTCATATTTAAAATAACAATTCTAGAGGCAATACAAAGTGAGATAAAAATAGTGACAGTAGAGTATTTTCCAAAAATACCCCCAAATAATTTATTACTATTTTTCTCACTCCCTTTTTTAAAAAATTCCAAAAACTCTAAAAAATTAACTTTCTTTCTAATTTGCTTAGAAAACTTCTCTGGCTTCTTCAATTATATTGAAGCTTAAACTAAATTTAGGATGCCTTTAGATATCAATTTCCATGGTTATTTATAGACCAAAATAAGCTATGGTTTTGACTTAATCAAATAGCTTTGTTAGATGATTTAGAAGAAATTATGGGATGGAGTCTTGGTTTGGGAATGTGTTAGGCAGCCCTCAATTTGGAGTCGGGATTTCCACTAGCAAATCTCCCCATCCGGCATTTTCTTATATCGAAGGTTCTATCATTTCGGTAGCTGATCGACAAAACTCTTTGATCAAAACTGTTGTTAACATATTTGATCAATTTTCATCTATATGAATTTTGTCAACATATAGTAGCTTCTTCTACAATACATCTCTGATCCAATGATATCTCACATCAATATTCTTGGATCTTGAATGAAATGAAGAATTCTTCACAAGATGAATAGCACTCTGACAATCACAAAATAATTGATATTTATCTTGCTGCACACTAAGTTCTTTTAAAAACTTTTTCATCCACAACAACTCTTTACATGCTTTCGTTGCTGCAATAAACTCCGCTTCAGTAGTAGAAGGAATAACATATTTCTGTAATCTTGACTGCCATGATACGGCTCCACCTTCAAATGTAACCAAATAGTCTAAAGTATTCATTATGGAGTCTATGTCACTAGCCATATATGTATTGGTATAACCAACCAACACAAGTTTGACATCTCCAAAGAATAAACAAATTTTGGAAGTACCTCGAAGATACCTGAAAATCCATTTTACTACAGCCCAATGTTCTTTTCCAGCATTTGAAAGAAACCTACTCACAACTCCAATTGCGTGAGCAATATCTGGTCGTGTGCATACCATAGCATACATAAAACTTCCAACTGCTGAAGTATATGAAACCTTTCTCATATCTTCTTTTTCTTTATCTGTGGAATGAAACTGCTTAGTACTTAACTTAAAGCGATAAGCAATAGGACAACTAATCGCTTTAGCTCTATCCATGTTAAATCTTTGAAGTATTTTTTCAATGTACTTTTCCTGTGATAACCATAGTTCCTTAGCACATCTAACTTTGATAATATTTATGTCAATAATCTATTTTGTTGGACCTACTTTTTTCATGGAAAAACAATTTCTCAATTGCTCCTTCAAATATTCAATTCTGGAAACATTTTGCCCAAAAATCAAAATGTGATCCACACAAAGCAAAAGAACAATAAAATCACATTAAGATAATTTCTGCACAAAAACGCAATAGTCTGAAGTAGTCTTTTTATAGCCTTTCTCCCCCATAATAGATTCAAACTTCTTGTACAATTATCTCGGTGTTTGTTTCAAGCCATTAAAACTTTTCTTCAGTCTGAAAACACAATCCCCTTTTCCCTTTTGCTTAAAACCCTATAGCTGCTCCATGTATATTTCTTCTTCCAAATTACCATGTAGGAAAACGGTTTTGACATCAATTTTCTCAATTTTCAAGTCAAAACTCGCTGCTAATCTAAGCACTGTTCTGATAGAGTTAAAGTGAAATTTAAAATATATATTGTGTTAAAGTGAAATTAATTAAATTTGATTAATGAACATTAGCCAAATTAGACTTTTTTAAATTGATGTTTATTGGATTTTACGGACATCCATTAAAATACATTATGATAAATTAATTTAAATAGATGTTCATTTAAAACTATTTAAATTATATGAATAAACCAAATCTATTTAATATTGCATGATTTTGAATTTTTTGTTGAATTTGCATCCACTTTGCCAACCCAGGATGAAGGTGTTGTGTAATAATTTGTATACTTCAAGGCAATTTACCTTTCAGTGTTTGTTTTTATTGAAAGCTCTAAAGCTTTTAATGCCTTAATTTTGATTAAATGACAAACATTGATAAGAACTAATGGCTTAGTTGTATTAGTGTTGGTCTTTTAGGATTCATATATCTAATCCATGCAAGATCGAAGTTTCAAATCTTCAAGAAAGAGCGTTTGGTGTCAAGCGTTGAAGATAAGCAGTTTCTGGATTAGATAGGATCTAGATGTATAGTGTTGTTTCTTTATATATCTATTAGGTGTCTCTAGGTCTACCTCTATGAGTAATAAGTTCTATAGGTTGCTCAATAAAAGCGAAATGTTTTTAAAAATGCATTTCATTTAGATAAAACATGAGTTGGGTGTTTGAAATGATTTTCAAAATACATGCACATACTTTAAATTTCTTAAAATGTATTCCACAAACTCTTGGAGTTGTTTGGAATCTTGTTTTGTACAGTTTTAATGCATGTGCGGTCGACCTAACTGAAGTGTGGTCAACCACAGATCATGTGGTCGACCAGACCTCTCAGCTTATCGTCCGCTGAATGTCCAGAGCTCTCTGGAACACTTGCGGATGATGGTATGGTCGACTGGACTTCTCAGCTCATCGTCCGCAGTATGTCCAGAGTTCTCTGCAACACTTGCAAATGATGGTGCGGACGACCAGTCTGATATGCGGTCGACCGCACTTCTCTTAAGTGGGATTCAAACAGCCATTTTTATGGCCATTGGTGCATACATATAAATACCCAATTGTTTAGAAAACTCATAACCACGACTTTTTGAGAAAAAATCTGATTCCTATTCTTCATAGAACATCTTGAAATCATTTTGAAACCCTTTCATAACATTTACATTGTGAAAATCATCCAAGAATGGTATTTACAAAATCATTAGTGTTCTTGAGCAATCTAGAGAAACATATTACTCAAGGAGGTACTTATACTTCAAATTGATATATTTTCACATTAAGGTGATATCTATATCAAAATATTCCTATTCTTATCTTGTTAGTTTTATTCAAGGTTGCATTGAGCTTAAAACTCTAAGGGTTAGAGTGAGCTTTGAATTATAGATTGAAAGCCCTAAAGCTTTTAATGTCTTAATTTTGATTAATGGCAAACATTGATGAGGACTAATGTCTTATTTGTACAAGTGATAGAGTTTTTGGATTCATGATCTAATCCATGCAACAACAAGATTTCAAGTCTTTAAGGAAGTATACAAGTCAAGACTATCAAGTTTTGAAGACAAGCTTTTATTGGATTAGATAGGAACTAGAGGTATAGTTTTAGAGTTATATATTTTGATATCTAGTTCTACCTCTAATTGAGTAATAGTTTCTAAAGGTTGCTCTATGAACTTAAAACGTTATTTCAAAATGTTTTTAATATGTTAAAATATGTTTTGGTATTTCGAAAACCATGCATCGTAATTTCAAAACTTATACGGTTCATAAACTCTTGTTGGATTGATACCATAACTTATATGGTTGATTGAAATCATCATTTG
This sequence comes from Apocynum venetum, assembly GCA_019593545.1. NCBI lineage: Eukaryota > Viridiplantae > Streptophyta > Magnoliopsida > Gentianales > Apocynaceae > Apocynum > Apocynum venetum. Next base: position 32,534 of record SRSM01000352.1, read on the forward strand.
TGTGTTAGAGTATTGTTGATACACAAATAAACATGTTTCGGTTGACCTAAAGTGGTCCATGTATCGTCCATAAGTTAGTTTATCTTGTGGATGCATGTGCTGTCAAATTTGTTCATCTGCCAACCTGTGGAAGATCATGAGGTTGACTGCAGGTGAAGTCCGGACATCTAAGGAAGATGGTGCGGACGACCAAGTCTGATATGCGGTCGACCGTACTTCTTGAGTGGGTTTCCAACAGCTTCTTTTTTGACAGTTGGGAACAAACCTTTAAATACCAAAACCTTTGGAATTCTTTCAAAAAAGATTTTTTGAGCAAAAACATTACATATCTTGATCCTATAACATCTTAGAAACATTCCAAAACCCTTTATAAACATCAATTTTGTTAAAATCAATCAAGAAGGGTTTTTACATTCAAAGGTGCATTTTGAGCAATCTTGTCAAGCCATTACTCAAGAGGTGATTGTGATTCAAATTGATATATCTTCACATTAAGGTGATATCTATCAAACTCTCTATCTTTTATTATTGATTGTAATTGTATCAAGGTTGCAAGTAGCATAAAACCCTAAGTGTTAGGGTGAGCCTTGTGTAGGTTGTTTTGTATTCAAGGTTTGTTTGTAAAACCTTTGGGAGAACCTTGAATTGAATTGTTGTGTTAGGATTCACTAAGGAGAGTGGTGAGATTATTGTATAATCAAGGTTGTGTTGTAAAACTCAAGGGTTGAGTGAGCCTTGATTGGTTTGAGAGGTTATTTGTAAAACCTAAGGTGAATTGGGTGAGCCTCTTTTGTAATCTCATTTATTTGATTAGTGAAGGGATTTGATAAATCCTTGAGTAGGTAACTCAAGGTAGTGGATTAGGTTTTGTTGGATAAACCGAACCACTATAAATCATTGTATTCAATTATCTAATTTCTGCATTTTACTTGAACACTTTATTTCTCACACAACTAGCACACCAAGTATTTGATATTTGTTGTCAAAGAGGTGTTTTATTGAATTAGGTTGAAAAATCGGATAAAAACCTAATTCACCCCCCCTCTTAGGTTTTTCATAGATAATTGTGATTGCTTTAAGTGTTTGTATTTCATTAATTGTTGTATTAGAGATAAGTGTATAATCAAGGTTGTAGTGTACAACTCAAAGTGTTGAGTGAACCTTGATTGAGTAAGAGGTTTGTGTTGTAAAACCCTAAGGTGAATTGAGTGAGCCTCTATTGTAATCTCTTATACTAAATTATTGAAAGGTTTTGTGAAATCCTTGAGTAGATAGCTCAAGGTAGTGGATTAGGTTTTGTTGGATAAACTGAACCACTATAAATTGTTGTGTTCTTTGCAAATTTATTGAACACATTATTTTACACACTGTTTGAGCACCAAGTGTTTGATATTTGTTGTTTTAGAAAGCATTGTTTGTTTTAAAGAGGAAAAATCGATTAAAACCTAATTCACCCCCTCTTAGGTTTTTCATTTATAATAATTTTATAGTTGAATATTTAACTCATAAATATTATAAAATAAGTATGATTAATTTTTAGATTTACCTTGGTATTAAAAGAGGAAAGAATAAGTGCTATGCATCCTATTATGTCAAAAGACATTCTAATTCCATTCAGCTTCAACAGATTACTATCATTCAAGAAATCAAGAAAAAACAACATTTTATAGATCTTTTTTTATCTTTGCTTTTCTTACTAGTCCCTACCCGTCACTAACCTAGATTAGTTTTCCTTTTCCCCCTATTCCAAATTATAATTTACTTTCTTCATTGAGAGTGATTTATTTTCTAGTTATTTATAATACTCATATTTAATACACTTTGTTATTACTTTCTTCATTTCAATTTGGATAGATTTTTTTTTTTTTTTAGTTTATCCTAAATTATAGGTCACTTTCGTTATTAAAAATATATGTATTTGTTAGTTAATCAAAATATTTCTATTTAAAGAGGTGAAAAATATGCATTTCTAATAACATTAATTATTTTTTCTTAATTGATGTGAAAATCAAATAAGTATATCAATTTGGAATAGAGAAAGTATTACAAAATTTAATTTCAAACTATTGGAATGATAAACATCATGTTAAATATTTTATCTCTCAATGATTAATACACGCTTTCACATGATTCAAACGAAATTGATTTCATTTTAACACAATTAAATTTGCATTAGATCAAATTTTAAATACAAAAGTATAAGCAAAAAATATGAAGAATATAGAAAAAATGTATAATGTCAATTACTTTAAATATGTTTTTATTAAACTATGTGAAAAATAGTAATTATGTTTCTTTGTGAGACGAAAGAAGTATTTTATTTGTCGTATTTCAATTGTTAACAATCATATTTATATTTTAATTTTGCAAATGATAATATTTGTTATCCTATTTTTCTCCTGAATTCACGCTCTCATAAGCTTGGACCAACAATTTGATTCAATTATGTTCAAGTATTTATTTATTTAAGATGAATAAATTATCTTCTAGTCATATGCCCCTTTTTCTAACTTAAAGAAAATGAACAAGAACAAGAAGTCTTCAGGGGCATAGTCGAGTTGGTAAGGCATGTGGTGATGTGGGAAGAAATTTTCGACAATGTAGGTTCGAATTCCGTGTGGGGCAAATTTTCATTAAAATATTGTGGAGGTTTGTTCTGGGGTTTATCCTGTTGACTCTCTCCCACATGTATCTGTCACTCGGATATATCCCTTAATTTACAAATGACCTGATTAAGAGAGGTATGATACATGCGGAGAGACTCATCAAATGAAAATGAACAAGAACATCCTTAGCCTTACCATAGTGGCATAGACGAGATCTAAAGCATTTGAACATGGACAACATCATTGGAAAAAACAATAAAGACAACTTGTTTCTGAGATATCCTTTTTGTTTCCTTTTTCTTTTTCTTTTTAAAGCTGGACTATGGGACATCCAACTGCTCCAAGGAAATATGTGGCATCATTCCGTGTACTTTCTTCTTCCTTTTTTCCCCTTAATTTCCTCCGAATATATAAATTTTATTTTCATCAAATTCATGCGTACCATTCTAAGGTTTTTTTTTTTGAGGTATTTAAGAATCTAAGTTAGTTACAAGAAAATAATAAATCTGAAATAATTTATATTATTACGATAAATTCTTAACAATAAAAGTCCTTATCAATATAGTTTGTATAAAAAATTTATTAAAGAAAAAAGAAAAGAAAAGAAAGGAGCACTTTAGTCGGCTTTGAAATGGAAATTCGCATTTAATTTGTTACAAGAAAAGAGGCATTTATCAAGTTTGAAAAATTTTATTTAGTTTTCTTCTCTCTACCCTTTTTATTTTTGTAAAATATTATTGTTACTTTTCTTTTCTAGCTTTTCTTGGAGGCTTCCACCACGCCCTCCCCTCACCCCCCCCCCCCCCCAAAGAAAAAAAGAAAAAGATTGAAAAAAATCTTCTTTTCCCTTACAAGGAAGGCAGAACACATTTTTGCTCTTTTTTTTTTCTTTCCCCCCATGTGTTATTTTCATGCATCATCTCAAACCTCCACATTTCATTTGGTCGGCATTAGGTATAAAAAATAGTTTCCAAAACTATGCTGCTGAGATTTTTAAATTCTCTGGGGAGCATCTAGGGTTAGCATAGCATGCCAAAATGTGCGGTTCACATTTATATTTTTCATGTACATTGTCTCCCTCCACCCCCTCTCTGTCTCTCTCTCTCTCTCTCGCTCTCTCTATATATATATATATATGTATATATAGATAGATAATATGGAGTCACATTGTAATCAGATGGCAGAGTGGGGGAGAGTGAGGGGGAGAACCGGTGGCTACCGGAGATATCTTAGTAAGCATGGGCAACAACCACTGGGAGGAAGCATATTGGTTACAAGGAGAAACGTGTTTGGAGACAAATTCCCCAGGTTCAAACCTCATCCAAGTCGTTTTGCAATACAGGCCTGGATTGGAAAGCAAATTTGTTCTCCGTCTTTGTGGGGAACCTCCATTCTAGGACCACGCTTGGGTCATTGAGGACAGTTTTCTCTAAAGTGGGAGTCGTAGTGGATGCATACATACTGCCACATTTGTCTTCCTCGGGCATGCAGAGCATATACGGTTTTGTACGCTTTCGCAAATCCTCTGAAGTAGGAGAAGCTATAAATGTGGTCAAGGTACTGTGATTCATGGACGTGGTATTACGGTAAGAGAAGCGAAGAAGGCTGCTAAACGGGGTATGCATAGATCTAACAATAAAGTACAATGAGGACTTTCATACAAAGATGCATTGCAAAATGGCTTAAAGAAAGGCGTGCCTACTGGACCAGAGGTATGTGAGACCAAGAGTAATGACAAGAGAGATGCAACAGCGGACACACAGGTGGGAAGCGCATTGAGTCCGAATTGTGATTCATTGGAAGTTGAAATACCAGAGGCAAGCATGGATTGGTTGAAAAGGAGTGCGGTTGTAGTGTTAAAATGTTGTATTAATCATCTGGTTATCCAGGAATTCTTCTACAAAAATAACATCAGTGTGCATCTCAATCCACTGAATGAGTATAGTATTCTTCTCTTGTTTTCCACTTATGAGGATAAGAAGATTCTTACTATGGAGTACAAAGATTGTTCTCTACATGGTTCTCTTCCGTTAAACCTTGCGAAGAGGTTAAAGAGGACATGATTGAGATAATTTGGATCAAACTGGAGGATATGCATTACGGCATGAGAATTTTTTCCAGGCTATTGGAGTTAGGTGGGAAGAGTTCAAAATAGATTTTGAGAAGGCATATGACAGTGTAGACTGGAAATTCTTGTGGTACATTTTGGAACTTATAGGTTTTGGAAAAAAATGGATCAAATGGATTAGTGTGACTTCTACCTCTATGTCAGTATTGGTTAATGGTGTTCTAACAAGAGAATTTACAATGGGATGAGGCCATAGACAAGGGTGCCCCCTTTCACCTTTGCTGTTCTGCTTAGTTGGTCAGGTACTTAGTTTTTGCTTAGATAAAGCTACATCAGCAGGCTGTTTCAATGGGATTCAGATTGGTAACAATGGGTTTCAAATATCACATATTCAATATGCTGATGATACAATAATTTTCTGTGATTTGGATGAAGAACACATTCTTAATGTCAAGCGTCTTCTTAAATGCTATCAAACTGCTGCTGAATTGAAGATTAATTTTCACAAAAGCCAGCTATTTGGAGTGGGATTACAGGAGCTTCAAACTACCAGTTGGGCAAATACAATCAATTGCAGAGTGGGTTTATTTCCCAGTGTGTTTGGGCTTACCCCTGGGTGCCAGAAATGGATCAGTGGGGGTATGGAATCCAGTTATTAACAAATTTAGAGCTCATTTGGATAATTGGAAAGGTGCTTACTTATCAACAAGTGGTAGGGTAACTCTAATTCAATCTGTTTTGTCTAGTTTACCCCTATATTTCATGTCGTTATATCCTTTGCCTACCACTGTTCATCTCAATTTGAGCAAATTCAAAGACGCTTTCTATGGGGCGATACTTTGGAGAGGAAAAAATTCACTATGTCAACTGGAAAGCTATCTGCAAGCCTAAGGAATATGGAGGTCTTGGTATTGTCAATTTGGATTTGAGAAATAAAGCACTTTTGCACAAGTGGATCTGGAGATTTGGGAATGAACGTGAGGCTTTATGGAGGAAAGTATTGACTGAAAGAGTGGATGGAAATCATGCTGTACCCATGTCTACAGTTACGCAAATAGGACAATGTTCTTATGTCTGGAGAAAAATTTGGAAACCATGTATAATAGGGATGAACAACGCGATCGCTATTAATGATGATTTCTTTGCATACTTGGGTAATGGGCAATCCATTAAATTTTGGACCGATTGCTGGATTGAGGGATGTATTTTGAAATATGACTTTCCTAGAATTTTTTCCCTCGGCAGTAATAAGGAATGTGTGATCTGCGAATTTGGCAAGGTGGTTGACGGGAGAATGAGTTGGGAAATTAACTTGCGAAGGAACCCATTTGACTAGGAAACCCACCAATGGCACAATTTCCTTGCAGTGATTAAGGAATATTCAGTTTGTCAGAATTTTGCAGATAAATTAGCATGGAAATTCACTCTGAATAGGAGATACAAGGCATCTTCTTTCTATAAGGAAAGAATGGGGGACACTCTAGGACAATGAGGTGTGGAAAATAATTTGGTGTGGGCTTGCACCACCAAAAGTTGAGTTTCTGGCTTGGCAACTTTTATGGTGTACAATACCGGTGAAAATGTACTTGGCTGCGAAAAATATCATCCACCAAAACGAAACCCAGTGTGTGTTATGCAAGCGGGCAACAAAAACTATGGAACATCTGTTCTTTACGTGCCCAATCTCTTGGAACATTTGGTCACTATATTGCAGACAGTGGGGAGTATAAGGGGTATTGCCAAAAGCTCCTACTGCATTCCTTATGCTTTGGGATCATCTTTTCAGTCATTTGGTCCCTGTGGCTACTGTGCAATGAAGTTATCTTTAAAGCAACAATATTAAATTTTAATTCTTTATGGCATGTGATAAGGGTAAGGTTGATTTGCTGGACTCATTCACAGATCTATACCGTGTCCCTTGGATGGCTGGTGACAAAGAGATTGGGAATCAACCAAAACAAAAGAAGTCAACATGGAAAAAACCTAAAATGGATTAGGTGAAAATATTTAATATAGACGGAGCAACAAGTGGGAAACCAGGGCCTGCAGGTATTGGGGGAATTTTGAGAAATGGTGCTGGTGGTGTTCTTGTTCGATTCTCGAAGTCAATTGGTATCTCCGACTCCAACGAAGCAGAATACAAAACAGTGATGAAAGCACTTCTTATTTTCGTTGCTTCAACCGGGAAGAATGCTTACAAGTTGATCATCGAAACAGACTCGACAAATGCTTTGAAATGGGTGATGGAACCAGAAGAGCACCGTGGAAATTTAGAAAATATACACCGCAATCTAAAGATACAAGGAAAGAATCCCTCAATGGTCTATCCTGAAGATCCCGATAGAAGCTAACAACTATGCAGATGTACTAGCCAAAGGGGGAGTGGAGAGAACCACTGACCTGCTTGAACTTACTGCTAATTGATCCACCGTATGGTATATGCTAATGTTATGGGATTGGTCACGTTGGAAGCAATTGATTGGTAAGAGGTGCTGGCCTTGTCGACATGTTGGTGAATCATTATGCATGATAATGGATTTGGTTTCATTTTTCCCAAGGGTGGGCCGAGTATTCTGATCTTTTTTCTTCTTTGGACAAGGACCTTCGTATGTCTCCTTGCTGTACTAATTTCTTTTTCTAATAAATGTTTTTTTTTAAAAATAATAATAATATAGAGTCAGCTCTTGCTCAATAATTGTTAAATAATAATTTTTATAATAAAAATTTCATTATTCAATAACTTTAAACTAAGATTATCACAATATATATTTATAAATATAGGTTTTTTTTTTAAAAAAAAAAAACAATGTTAAGAATTGCATTGGAAAATTATATAATGTCTGGTTTTTTTTTGAAAGGCTAGATAAGTTTATTGAATAATCCATGAAAGGCAGTGCGAATGCAGGTCTAACAACACGGAAATGCTTACTGGAAATACAAACAAACAAAAATAAAGTGCAGAAGAAATAGCAGTCATGACCGATAGACGCAAGAAGACATGAGCTTCTTCAATCCAACTGACCATCTGGATATATTGTAAACATATCATATAATCTGTTCACTCCGTCTTTATGTAGTTCTATTCCCTTGGAATTTTGTTAACAATTAATCTCTCAATCATTCCTTTGAACATTGTTATATGAAGGATATATTTCCTTAGTCTCCATAGGGCATATGTTGGATTTTCCAACCACTTAAATACATTTGAAGAATTCGACTCGATAATTAGTCCATATTTCAAAGCCCAATTGCAGCAACAAAAATCTGAAGTGCCTCTTTTGAGGCCCTTAACTCAGCTTCGTTTGACTACGCAATACCGATAGACTTTGAGAATGTAGCCATCATAGCCCCTCGGAATTCCTCAAGACGCCTCCAACTCCGGCTGGACCAAGTTTGCCCTTTGAGGATCCATCCACGTTGAACTTCAGGAAGTCGAGTAAAGGAGGAGATCATTTCTCTTATGCCTTTTTGCATTAGAATTTACTCTTAATAATGAAAGAACACGAAATCAATGAAAGCATGGGGTTGATCTGGCCATTTAGACACAATCCAAGTGATGAATCTCAATTTGGTTAGGTCAATTAATTTTGGCATGTCCACTATTGCTCCTTTGAAAATAACCTCGCAGCCATACTATCCAAATGATAAAGAAGAAGATCATTCGCCATATCGAAATTTCAGCAATTCTTTGAAACAAAGTGCTCCAAGACAAGATAAAACTGACCGAATCACCTGACATGACCCAATTTATTCACCACATGTGGCAGAAGTAAGACCAAAGGCACCAAGTTACTGTACAACTGAAGAAAAGATGGAAGGTCGATTCAGTTTCTTTAAGGCAGTTAGCACAAACTACATTTCTATGATCAATTATGCGCCTACGAGCCAATTCCTCTTTGACAGGAGCACTATTCTTTGCAATTTTCTAGACCAAGATCTCAACATTTGGGGGTGCAATCCCCTCTCAATATTTAATGTCTATTTAATTTCTATTTAAAGCTCTTGATCTATTTAATTTAAAACCCGTTTATTATCTTCAGTTTCCTAAGATTTTCAAACAAAAATTACTTCCGAATAATATATCTTCTAAATTAATTCAAACAAAAAAAGGTCTTGAGACGCCTTGTATATAAACACTATTAACAAGGATCCAAATCCGTTTCTTTGAATTCATATTACTAAGTAAAAATGCAAATGATTTTCCTATTTCATGAAATAGTTGTGATCATGTTAATATGACCTAATAAATTGTGAGAATTACAATTTTCATAAACAAATTATTCCGCCCATAATTCAATATAGCACTTAGTAATTATAAAGAGATCAACATGCTTGTTTTCTTAATCTACATCTCAATATTTTAAGTAGACTTTTCTACCTATTCAATCAAAGACAGTTGTAAATCAAAAACATTAATATAGTACGTTGTCTATTGTTGATAATGTTAATTCTTGAAACAGTTTTCTGCCACCATATTTTCTAAACAAATTGATCATCTGTTTACTTTAATGAGACAGCTGATAATTAAATTAGCATCGTCCACTGTGCATGCGTATAATACATGTTTATATTAGGTATATATAATTATATATACACACACACACGTACGCACAATACATATATGAAAATATCATGACTAGCCATCTATTTCAATAAGTTGGGTGTGGGGGAAGAGTGGGGGGGGGGGGGGCGGTTTGAAATATGGATGAAAATGATATATATTGGACTATGTCGAGGAATGACAATCATTTTCAAGTCATTTCAATCCGTTTGAAGATAAATCAATGAGTAATGGGAGTTGGTGAATTCAACTGCTCTATTTTCCACAAGCAGACTATTTTCCGATTATAAGACTTTTATTCATTTATTATTATTATTGAAAAGGTCCGATAAGACTTTATTAAAGGTTATTTTCCTCCTCAAAATCTCATATGTTACAATCATATCAGCCCGCTCTGAGTTTTGGGAGCTCAAAGCGAGTTTTTCATGATAAGGTCATAATATATTATGACATTTTATATATATATATATATATATATATATATATATATTATGTTGATATATGAAAAATTATCAAAGAATCACATAAATATTAGTTGTCTAATATTTTTTTACGCAAAAGTACTAATATCAACTGAATATGCATATTTTTCAAAATAATTAGAATAACATTGTGCAACCTCCTACAATTGCTAGATTTGAGGGAATACAACTTTTTAAATTTGGTTGCAGCTGATGCACTAATTCATTTAATTTACATGTTGAAAAAAATTAATGCATCAATCAAATAACCACTAAAACAACAAATTACGTCTAATGGCTCTTCTAATCATTAGAAAAGTTTTAATCCTAACAAGTACATTATGTTGATAATTTTGCCCTTGATACGTTGGGTTGGTCACGTACCTTGCATGTAACACTTATTATTAGATTTCGATCCAAAAGACTAGTCAGCATATTAAAAAAAAAAATTAAGAGATCAAAATGACTGAAAATAAGCTTTAGGCACAATTTAGGCCAAAATATAATAAGTAGGGAACCAAAATCACTATTTATCCCATTATAGAAAGACGAATCTGTTCCTCTATTGTCAATTTTCTCCTCTTCTTTTCCCATGAAATGCCACATATGGAATCTACATTTTTAGCAAAATCCGTTGATGGATCAAGTTGTTAAATACAACTTAAAGTGTAAATGGTAAAAAATTAACATGAGTAACATATATGACTAGGAATAGAAAAAAAAGGTTTCCTAGGGAAGAAAGAAATAAACAAATTACTTTTACTATTAACAAAATGCTATATCTTATTAACAAAATACTATATGCTCTGATGAGTTACTAATAAATTTTAAAGGCATTTAAAGATGAAGCCATTAGAAAAGACATATTTCATTTTTTATCAAAATACCAAGTATTTTGAACCACTTGAACTCGGCAAATACGGAGTTCAGCTAGGATAATTAAAGACTCATTTCAAAAACTTAAAAAAATTTAAATGCTTTGTTTGGAACTTTGGAAAAAGTTAAAGTTAATTTCAAGTTTGATAAAATGTAGAATTCTAATAAATTTGATAATACAAAGAAAAAGAAAAGAAAAAGAAGGGAAGGAGAAGGATAGCTTGAAAAGAGTGGGTATTTTCTCAATTAGTATAGTACTAAAATTTGAAAAAATACATACTTCTATAGTTTTAAATAAGGGAGTTCAGAAATCTGAAAATTCTTATTAAAAAGCAGAAAATTTAGAAAAAACATTATTCATTAAATTACCTAAACAAGGACCTTATTGTTTAAATGGATTAAAATGAATATATATCTTAAAACCTCCACTCAAACAGTCAGTTCAAAGATCTTTCATACAAATGTTAAGCAAGAAAACTATAGGAAATTACAGCATATGTATTTTATCGGGTGACCCATATATACTAGGAATCGTTTATGACGTAATACTTTTTTGGTTCTGATGATAGACGTATACATGCTGTGGAAATTGCGTTAATTTATGAGTAGTTGGACTTCGTATATGAAATGAAAAGAGGAATCTTAATGGAAAAGGTTTTTGTTCCACCAATTTGAGATTCAACAAAATTGTTTGTTTGCGTGATCTCATTGCATAATCTTTTTGGACTTTTATTTCAGTTTAGGTATATAATTGGGTGACAACTGTTTTAATTATTTTAACTAAATAAGCAATCTAATATCTTACTGACTTAGAAAAAACCGCAGTTCTAAAATTGCAAAATGACATATGCAGACGTGATCTTTAATCACATGATACGATACTTAAATCCCATGTTAAGTGATCTGCTAATCCGTGGTCAATCATGATTATCACAAGTCCAAATCAATAACAAGAAGAAAAAGATTGAGTTATTTATACAAATATAAGCTATTTATTGAGGTTATTAAATTATTGTATTTGAGTTGAATACTTATGTTTTTTTAATACTCTCTCCGTCCAGAATCTTTCTCCTATTCTACGTTGGTAGAAATTCATGAAAATCATTTTTCTGTTGTCCCAATCAAACGACTATCAGTCTTTTCTCCTTAAGAGCGTTTGCAAAATACATTCATTACAACCAAAGAGAATGCATTTTTTAAATGGGTATTTGCATGCCTTCAGAACTTAAGAGCGTATTTCAAAAATATATTTTGCTAATGCACTTTATTTTTTTATGCTTTGCCCCTGTTGACCTATCGAAATAAATGCAATTATGAAATGCATTTTGTTGTAATGAATGTATTTTTGCAAATGCTTTGGCGATGAAAAGTAAAGAAAAGTAGAGGACAACTAAACCTAATAAAGTACCTTTTACACGCTTAATATAATCTAAATAAATGTTGTGATGGCGGAGAAATACTTATAAAAAATAAGAACTAGTCTAGCAGAAGTGTGGTAAAGATTTAGCCGAATTAAAAAGATTATATATATATATATATATCAATGATAACCAAATCTCACTAAAAACTGCATATTGTGCCAAAATTATTACTTCTGTTCATTGAATTTTCAAAATTACTATTTGAACAGATAAGTCAACAACACTTGGATAGAACATCTTCCATCTCCTTACGTATAGTTTCTTTATTGAAAGGTGGTTTTCCAGCATTTCATGAACTACAGAGACTCTTTTTGCAGTTTGCATGCAGTGATATTAAAAGCCAACAATATATATATCGGGAGATTCAAAAGAAAATGCGAACAGATTTATTTATTCTAAAACTTTATTTATTAATGCAATCGCATTTGTGAACAGAACTTACAAACTATCAACCATGTGTATGGAGTGGTACGTAAAAATACTACAATCCGTACAATATAAATTCAGAAACAAAGTGAAATCGAATCCGAAATATATAATCCTCGTTTTGGCTTCTACTTCTTATTCAGCTCCATGTAATTCATGGAGGTTTCACATAAACTACATTCTCCTTTCCTTAGTAGTGGTGAGGAGGAGGAGGAGGAGAATTGTAGAAGTAATGATGGGGTGGTGGTGGAGATTTGTAAACCGGAGGAGGCGACGGTGGAGACTTGTAAACAGGTGGTGGAGGTGGAGGAGATTTGTACTTGTAAACGGGCGGTGGAGGTGGAGGAGACTTATATACGTAAGGTTTCTTGGGTGGTGGTGGAGACTTGTAGACTGGAGGAGGTGGTGGTGGAGGTGATTTATAGACGTAGGGTTTCTTTGGTGGTGGTGGGGACTTATATTCAGGTGGTGGCGGAGACTTGTATACTGGTGGTGGTGGTGGAGGAGACTTGTACACGTAGGGTTTCTTTGGTGGAGGTGGTGACTTGTAAACTGGAGTGGGTGGTGGAGGTGACTTGTACACGTATGGTGTCTTTGGTGGAGGTGGGGATTTGTAAACTGGAGGAGGTGGTGGTGGAGACTTATACTTGTAAACAGGTGGTGGAGGTGGGGATTTGTAGACTGGAGGAGGTGGTGGTGGAGACTTGTACTTGTACACAGGTGGTGGTGGAGGGGGAGGAGACTTATACACGTATGGTTTCTTAGGTGGTGGTGGTGGAGACTTGTACTTGTACACAGGTGGTGGTGGAGATTTGTACTTGTAGACTGGTGGTGGTGGTGATGAGTAGTGGTAAGGAGGAGGAGGGGATGAGTATTTGTAGTCAGCAGTGGTTTCAGAAGGCAAGCTAAGAGCAACAATAGCCACTAGAAGTGTAGTGAACATGGGAATCATCAAAGATCCCTTTGCTTTGTTGCCCATCATTGCTATAGAAGTTTGCTTTAGGCTTATGCTCTCAAGATAACTCTAAAGCCCCCTTTTTATAGGCCAAAATCTTTGATTTCCTAACTCCATAAAATAATGGTAATTAATATAATTACTTTATATACTCTTTTACCAAGCCAAAAAGGATCAGAAAGTACTGTACTTCAATAATGCTTATACATATTGGTCAGAGTGAATATTCTATTTGTGGTAGGTACATGTTCAATGATCAAGTGCCCTGCTAGACAATTTGTATATAATGTGAAATTGCATGGAGGTAACTTTGAAATTTTGTGTGAATGCACAAATTTCTAATATCTCATTGGTGAGGCACCAGTGCTCTTCTAACTTTCCTTTTCTTTATGAGTTAAATCCAACTTATTGTTCCTTGATAAGATTTAGAACTCTCAATAGAGTTTTAATAAGATATTACTAATACTTTATAAGATTGAAATGCAAGACCTTCATTAAAGACACCCTGTAACCTGATTTCTATAATTTACTTGCTTCACTATAAATGTGCTTGATATTCTTTACAGTCATTTTCTTGTTGCCAATCCATGCCCTACTCCTAAGATATATTCCCTATATCCCCTCCATTAGATAATAAATAAGAGTAATTTATAAAATAAATTTTTTTTAGTGTTTATAAAAACATTTTCAGTAACTTATATTTTAGAACGTGAGGTGAACTATTTCTATTTGATAACTGACTCCAAATGTTGACCATGCAAGCATCACGTAGTTTGGTGGCATATGTTGAATAATTAATACTCCCACAGTAAATGTTGAAATTTATGTAACCTCTAGGTATATTCTATGACCATAGGCTACCTAACTTTCTAGAAATTTTGTACAATTAGTACAACTTGAGAAACTCAGTCGTGACCATTAACTCAATATATTACTTGGTAATAGATGTCAAATTAGGACCGCTTCATTTTGTCAAATGGTTTTAATTATGGATCTAACCGATTAAAATCCATCTAAATCTCTCATGAGAAAGGGTTTTTTTTCCCTTCTAAATCTTAGTTGTGAATTAAAAAGAAAATTGTGGAATAAATGTAAAGTTGCAAATAAGTTGAGACACTTGCCAGCTGCGCGCGAATTGTGCGAATTGTTTGGTCAAAACTTAATTCGAAGTCGGTCTAACTTGAGTTCAAGTCAAGTTTGTTAAAAAATCTAATCAAATTCAAGTTCAAAATTAGTTAACTTGTGATTCAATGAGTTGCTTGTGAATCACATAAATATATATTTTTGCTTCTAAAATTTTTTGTTTTAAATTTAAATTAAAAATATTTTTAAAAATAATTTAAACTTAAATTCAAACTCGAATTTCTAATTATGTTGGCTTAGTTCACCCAAACTTAAATTCGACTGGCCTCGTTTGCCACCGTATATAAATGGACCTATATCCGGATCTAGTAGATAGCCATATTTGCTTTGAATGTTGTCTTTTAGAATGATGCTACTAGATTGAGGAATTATCCTATTAATTTGGTGAGGGAAAAAGTAAAAGATAGACCAATTATTCACCTACTTCAAGAACAGAATATTGTCTACCTTTTACTTTTACCAACCTCTTAATGTGTTATTCTTGAGACTTTTAAGAGGAGAGAATGGAATCAAGCTGTCACGAAATTACAATGAGAGGATGTTCAGAAAGGAAAATTGATAGAGACAAAACGAACTAAAAGGAAGGCAACTTGAGAGCAATACGACAAAGGATGACAAATAATTTCAGAAACATAGTAGAGACCACCAGTGCTTTAATCCTAACAGTACAAGATCTTTTTCTTCTTTTGTTTTTTAACAGTGCAAGATCTTTTTGATACTCAAAAGAAGAGGCAGTAAAAATATTCCACAGAAAAGTACTCCTTCTAAAGCTTTTGCATTTCAAACCAAATAAATCAATATCAATACCAAATCAGCTTACTAACTCAAGTCCTCAATTACTGTTTTTCCAAGTATTGCTTCCAAGAATAGTCACCCTAACGCCCTATAGTTACATCCATTTCTTCTTTCTGCGATAACTTTGAAGTTCTCTTTAGAAGTCTATTGGTAGCCATGTTCTTGGAAGAACATTACTATCAAGCATAATATTTTGGTGAAAATATGTGGATGTTATATTTATTACCATAACTGATGAAATTGCAAAGCAATTTCAAGCAAAAAAGCTAGCACATGAGAATGGGAAGAAAGTAAATCTAGAAAATTTAGAAATACAAATACTGAATTGGCTTTTAATCTATTTAAGGCTATCAATCAAACCACCAAAATGTTGCACATCACAGCTTGTGAAAGTTGAAATGTTCCTTTTTCTTTTCTTTTTTTTCTCTTTTTCTTTTTATTAAGCAAAATATATTGTAGCATTAGTTGTAATGTTCTTGATAGTTACTTCTTTCACTCTATTTTCGAGCCGATTGAAGAATTTGTCCATCATAACTACTGATACGAAGGCAAATTAATGTGTAGATACTAAAATTCTTATTCTCTCTTTTTCTTATATGATACGTATACATTCCAAATCTGGGATCACAATTATTTTGCAAAATTCTTATCAGAATTCTATCAAAACACATGCTTATTGTAGTACAATATTGAAATTATATACTGAATTGTCTGAAGTTCCATCTCAATTCCATGCCATACAGATAAAATTGTATATGAATAGTTATCCTCCACAACTTTAGAATAAATCTTTTGATCATAGCACATTTTGATTTGATACTACAATATCAGCTTCTAATCAAACTTTTCAATTCCCCCAAAAAATTCGTGTGATTATGTGAACCAATAAAAGCATAGAAATGGAACAAAAGGGTCTAATTAAGTGTGTGCTCACTTAATTTTCAGTTAAATATTGTAAAGTTTTGCATTGAGATTTGAATTTTATTGGATCTGATCTATCACTCGTGTGCATCCATCAATTGTACATTTACAATTGGTGAAATTTCTTTCCCTCCATCATCAAAAGTGTGTGCTCACTTTTCATGCATAATAGTATTAGAAGGATCCCGCGTAACTTGTGTCTGTGGAGACAAAAATGTCGTGCTAGTACTATTTTAAGTGGACCAGGAGCGCAGCTCAATTGATCGGCTTGCGTGCATGCGAGAGGTCACAAGATCGATAGAGTTCGTCCCCCAAGTCCTCTTTCTACTTCAAAAATACAAAATACTATTTTAAGTTATTCGCGCACTGCTTTAATAAGAAGTTAAACTCATTTTAGAAATGCATGTTTTTCTTAAGAATTGTAAATACTCATTTTTGTCCTATTCAAATTGTACGTTTTGTTTTTTCATAAGTAAAAAATATTTTCAGAAAATTATGTAAATAAATTTCCTAAATTATCTTTATTTAATAGTGTTATAAAATTATAATGGTCATAATGGTTTAAATGTTTGAGATAAAATAATGAGCATACTCCAAGAAATTGATTCAAAGCTTGAGGTGAAAAAAATTACTTTGCAAATTTAGAAATTTGTTTCTAGTATTTTCATTCAAATATATAAATAAATGCTTATCATATTTCTAAGATAAACTAATTATAAACAGAAATTCAAATTTTAAATTTTCAAGATTATATAAGGGTATAATTATAAATGTATTAAAATTTTAAAATATGAATATTTAAATAAGATAATAAAAAAATAAACAATTAAAATGAGTAATAAATTTTATATATATTGTGTTGACCCAATGCTTGCTTTGTCTATCTCGGCCATGGCCAAACAAGGCATTTACAAACTATATTTATATCTTGAAAATGAATTTTGAAAAATGGTTCATTTGTTAAAAACATATTTTGCATATGTACTTTGGTGACCAAATTTTACTTATCAAACTGCTGCAGTATCCCTAACATGTAATAAGTAAAATACTAGGATGATATATAAATTTTCTAACATTTGGGATCTTTTAAAGAGAAGAAAGCAATATTATATGGACCACTGACTTTTATGTTGACTATTGTTCCAATAAATTAACGTAACATACATACCCTTCCAGACTCCCAATGAAGGATACTTACCATGGAAACACGCCATAGACTCCGTCGTGATGCTCTCGTGACTGCATCCGGTGGTTTTAATATGGAGTCCAGACTTTGATTTTGACTTTTCTTCCAATAAATAATTAATGTACCAATTGCTCTGTGAAGGATAGGTACCCTGCATAGACTCTGTAATGCTCTCTTGACTGGATCTAATGTTTTAAAATTCCTATCAGCTCAGTGCCAGAATGGTTATTTTGTGGTAAGTCCCAGTTAATGATGTCTTTCAAAAAGGAAAGACCAAAACTCTTACTAAACGAAAACATTTATCTCTTTTGAGAAATAAAGTAATAGTTGGAGAGAGAATAAATAAAATTTTACGGAAATAAAGAAACAATAAATAAGAGAATTCTAAGGGAAAAAAAATGAAAAATTGACATATTCAGAATCTCTATTTTTTTTTCTTTTTAAACTTTGATAACATATTTTTTATTTTGAATTTTATAGTATCGATATTTTTTTATTTTTTCAACTTTGATAACATGTATTTCATTTTGAATTTTACAATACCAATACTTTTATTTTTTCATATTTGATCAATCCAATCATTTTTTTTCCACCAAAACTAGTGGCTTATATTTTTTATGAGACATATATGTCATTTTCATGAGCAAATTTGATCATTTGTTAATTCCACCCATTTCGTTTTCTCTATTCTCCTTGTCCCTTCATCTTCTTCATTTCACGAAAAAAAATTAGAGACATCGATTTTGCATATTTTTGGCAAAAAAAAATGGTCGGACTGACTAAACATGAAAAAACAAAAAAGTACTGGTATTATAAAATTCAAAATGGAAGACATGTTACCAAAGTTGAAAAAATAAAAAAGTATTAGTGTAAAATTCAAAATGAATATGTTACCAAATTTGAAAAGGTAAAAAAGTACAAACCTTGAATATGTCAATTTTCCAAAAAAAAAATATCTTTGGTTTGTATATTTCTTAGTTAAACAATTTATATTTTAGGACACGGAGAATAAACAAAAGTAACATTGAATTAATTCATTAATTGTTCACAATCTTAGTTTATGAGTTTACAAATTAATTGACCATTAACATTATGTACTAGAGATAGACTTTTAATGTTTATATCAACACATTTGACATAAACATAGTTTATTTCAACTTATGTGGATTGAAATTCCACTTATTTCGCTGACAAAATTGATTCAATGTCAATAGCGAAACATTGAAAGATGTTGTAAGAAAAAGGTAATATAGTTGAGTTATAGTATGTACCTTGTTTGAATTATCTCTGCTTGCACCTATTTTTCTAATTGATCTTCCGGCGGTTTTTTTGGAACTTTTCTTTGCAGCATCCAACAATATAGTTGCCTCCTTTGCAATGGCAATAATTTAATAAAAAATTATTTTATCTAATTTTCTTTTCCTTCTTCGTTTTTCATTAGAGAAGTTTGGGAGGTTTTTCATTCGTGAAGAGTGTAATTTTCTAAAACTAATTTTTATTGTTAGAATATTTTTTCTTTTGTGAGTAAATTTTATGGCATCAAGAATATAGCTTTACAGATCAATGTCGTCGAAATGTAACATGTTGAAGTACTAATTTTTTTATATGTTTTCATGCTGGACAATATATTTTTTCCACCACATTTGAAATGTTTAACAAATAAAAAATAGAACATATTATTCTCTTTTTATTTCCAACCTGTTCAGTTTTTTAGTACATCTCACTTTCTCATTAATAACCTCTTAACCTATTAGCTAGATATACATACCCTAATTATTAGTTATATTTCCAACTTTTGTCACTGCAAACTGCAGACTGTTTCAATAAAAACACGTTATGTTCTCTCCAAAGATATATCTTCTTTTGGTAGAGTAGATGGAGAACTAGGTTAGTAATCAACGCGGAAGAATTAAAAGAGAAAGATGGCTAGCAGAGAATTTCTTCAATGTATCAGTAACAGAACCTTCGGAAATCATTCATTCTTCTTCAGCTTCCTTTTTTTTATTCGTTGCATAAAAAACTATTGCATATATCTTCATTTCCCATACAAATTGTACCATAATGATTAATGCAAAAATTAAGTTGTCTTTGATTTTGATGAAATTAACGCAATATCTTCGTTATATTAATAACATGTGTAAATCTCTTAGTTTGTTAATGAAAATTTAGATAAAAAATATATTTCATTTGTCTTAAAATATAAATCGTTTGACAGAAAATTACACAAATCAAATAATTATTTTCTCTAAAGTGCCCCTATTTATTGTTTTTTATTTTCTTAAGATTCTCTTTACAAAGTCCTATCTCTTCAATTACTATTATTCTCCTATCAAAAAAGAAAATATTGGAAAGAATCAATAAAAGATTCCATAGAAATACTCATATTTTGAGACAACACAAGTCATCCTAAAAATTAGATTTAATTTTAAATATTTTAAAATAAAATATTAACATTCAATTTTGAAAAAAAGAATAATACTTTCGTAAATGGAACCGAAAAAGGAAAATAACGTTAAGTCATCTGCAACAGTTAAAAAAAAATCAATATCGAGGTGTCTTCCATGGATAAATAAACCTCCTGTGTTAATGATATTAATTAACTACCGAAGAAAGATTGTCACCAACAAATGAAACGAGGAAATCAATTATATCACCAAAACAGTGACACATATCATTGTTGTGTTTTTTTTATGGGGACATATTATTTATTCTATGGTTCTAAATTCCCTTTTTTCTATTTTTTAATCTATATGGGTGGATGTCGAAAATAAAGATATTATTCATGCAACCTGTAAATTAAACAAAGCTTAGTGAATAAATTCTCCTAAAGGGGAGAGAAATTGGAGATATTTTCTTATTTATTAAGCAAAAAGAACCTCTGTATTCACAAGAGGCCAAAACCATCAAAGACAAACTCTGATTTTTTTTTGTTTTTTGCTGTTTTACACACTTACTGAAATACATGGGACCATTATCTCCACTTTCACAAACTACTATGATACTACAATGAAACTAATGAAGATGATTTCGCCTGAGCTCTCCATCATATGATTCCTTCTGATCATCTTCAGTTGCCATCATTCTCTTGGCGTGCATGAACATTGGAGTTTGGCCATGTAGTTTTATTTAGTATTTCAAACTCTTCTGGCTGCAAGAAAAAAACAGTGATCAACGCCATTATGCATGAGACGATTTGCATGAAAATTAACGTAATGCAGAAAGGAATAATATGTTCTTGGCATATAATTAGTAGTATATATAATCAGGATTAGTAGCTAATTTACCTTAAGAGTTTTTTTCAGTGGTGATAAGGAGGAGGCGGGGAACTGTAGACGTAAGGATGGGGTGGAGGCTTGTGAACTGGAGGTGGTGGGGAGGTGTACTTGTAGGGTTTCTTTGGTGGTGGGGGCTTGTACACTGGAGGTGTTGGGTGTGGATACTTGTGGATTGGAGGTGGAGGAGACTTGTATTTGTATGGTTTGTGTGGTGGTGGTGGTGGTGATTTGTACACTGGAGGTGGAGGAGGTGGAGACTTGTATTTGTATGGTTTGTGTGGTGGTGGTGGTGGTGATTTGTACACTGGAGGTGGAGGAGGTGGAGACTTGTATTTGTATGGTTTGTGTGGTGGTGGTGGTGGTGGTGATTTGTACACTGGTGGTGGAGGAGGTGGAGACTTGTAAACTGGTGGAGGTGGGGGTGGTGACTTGTATTTGTATGGTTTATGTGGTTTATGTGGCGGTGGTGGTGGAGGAGACTTGTACTTGTATGGTTTATGTGGTGTTGGTGGATATTTGTGGACTGGGGGTGGCGGAGTTGGAGGCCTGTAAATAGGATGATGATGGTGTGGTGGAGGGTACTTGTGTACTGGAGGATAATGAGGTGTTGGGGGGTTTTTGTGTACTGGCGGTGGTGGTGGAGGTGGAGACTTGTACACGTAAGGTTTCTTTGGTGGTGGTGGCGGAGGAGACTTGTAAACCGGCGGTGGCGGTGGTGGAGATTTGTAATGATAAGGAGGAGAAGGTGGTGGTGGATACTTCTTTGGTGGTGGAGGGGGAGATGAATAGTGATAGTTTGCTGTAGACTCTAAAGGCAAGCTAAGTGCCACCACCAGCAGAGGTGGCAAAGAGAAATAACTTTGAAGCCATGTTTGGCTTTTGCTTGGGATCTCAAATTACAGCAGACCTCACTTCTCTTTATATAGTTTAATATTTACCCAATTGAACCAAAATGTGGTTAATCTAAACGTGGTAAAATCTTGCTTTCCAAAATAAAATAAAAATGCAGGAAAAGCATAAAGCAATTAATACAATTTAATTACGAAAGTTTTACTGACATCGATCAGGTAAAATTCGAATCTGCTAAAACTTTAGTGATTATTATTTCATTGTACGTATCAGTGTAGATGTATCCGTGATTAATACGTGAGTAGTATATAAGGAATAGAGATTACTATTCACAAGATTCAATGTGAGACTTAATGTGAATCATAAAAAAAATACATTAATTTCTTAGAAAACATGAGATTACTACTCACAAGGTTCAATGTGAGACTCAATGTGGATCATAAAAAAAATACAGTAATTTCTTAGAAAACATGAAAAAAAATTGTTTGAAATTATATATTATCATGTGATTTGACCAATTTGAGCAAGTGTAGCTGAGTAGGTGTAATTTTATTTGCTGGCATTGTTTGTTAGCGTCTGCAAGCTCACCAATGAAATAAATAAAGCGTGTGAAACCGTTATTCATCCTTTCTACATGCAATCATTTCATAAAGTATAGAAGACTGTGGGCTTTTTTATCTTTGTTTTAGTTCTACGTAGATTTTGGAATAGAAGCATAATTTTTGAAACTCTCTTTCTACCCCAGAGGTGTCCATTGTCAAATTCTCATTTTGCGGAGAGCCAAGTTCTTTCACTTATCTGGAAAAGAAAACAAAGCGAAAAAGTATAGCTAATTTACTTCTTCTAATCATCCATGAGAGAGAATAAAAATATAAGGCCATTTTTCCCTTTTTCTTATTGAGTTCATATTATACTTTAATATTTAATATAAGGAATTAATGCCAATACTTGACTTAGAACAAAAGTTTTAAAAACTTTTGACCATACAAAAGTTTCTACATTAATTAACCGTGGTATTCATACTTTTAGTGAGAATCAATGTTTTTTAAAATTAAAGAGAATAATTGTTGATATTCTATGAAATGTACAACATTATGATAGAAAAATTCAAAAGAAAATAGTGGACATTCACTTTAGTAAATGGGATAATAATAATTAATTTTTTATTTATCATGATGTGCACTAAAGGTTTTTGTTTTTTTAAAAAAAAAAAAATTAGTGACAAGATAGCCTTTTAATTAGGAAAATGTTTCTTACTAAATAAAAATTTATGAACTCAAGAATAATTAATGTTTCAAATTTTACTACTTCTCAATCATAAATAAAAGCTACATACCAAATTGCCAATTTTTCACACTACAACATTGCATTACCCCCCACCCTCCAATCCTAACCCCCTCCATAAGAGGAAGAGATAAACAGCTAAAGGCAAAAGGATACATAAAAGGCTAGCCAAATACAATTGTACAACGTCAAGTGAGTCAACTAACCATGGATGTATTATAAATTTGCAATTCTATTAACCACCCCCCACTATATATATATATATATATATCTTATAGCCATTATTGATCTTTATAGTTTGTAGTTGGTGCAATCAACAAAGGCCAAATCAATATCTTTATAACCTCTTCACATGTAATGTTCCCTCATTAATCGTAATAACATCTCAAATATTTAACTTGTGAACATCATATAATATAAAAGTTTAAAATAAAAATAGCATCTTCGCAAACATAAACAGGGAGAGAGGTCTCGGAGGAGAAAGCTGTCGGTAGCAAGTTCACACAGTCTCTTTCTAACTTTGTCTAAAGAAGTAGAAAAGAGATCTGAAACAAAAAAAAAAAACAAAAACAAACAAAAAATCCTACCAAATGCAGCAAGAAAAAAGAGGCAATTACGTACTAAGAAAACAATGCAGCTTTTGACTCCTCAAACTAAAGAGATACGGTTTTCAAAAGGTTTGAATAATAATATTATTTTTTTCGGCGGAAAAGAAATTTGAAACATCAGATTGAAAATCCATTAAAGAAAGGAAAAGAAGAACATAAATTAATCAGACTACGTACCAAAAGCAAAGTAAAAAAGGTTTATATATCCAACGCCCATAGAAATAAGCAAGGCAAATTTTTTACGTAAGTACGTACACAAATTATTATTATTATTATTATTATTGTTACTTACTCTTTCTATGACAAACATTATGATGGTTCAATTGCTTATGTTATAATTATGATATCAAGACTGAGTTGACTATTATACTTAAGAATCAAAATAAGTTTGAATTAGTAAATAATACGGTTAAATTGAATTTTTATATTTTTATTAAGAAATATTTAAAATTTAATATTTATTTTTTAAAAATGAATATATGTGAAATTAGTGAAATGATTTCCAAACTATTTTATTTTTTTTGTAGTTTTGGTCTCTGATCTTTGTTTTGAATCCTTTGAGTTCCAATTAATTTTTGAAAAAAATTTGATCCTTCTAACCATTTTCCCACTTAATTCTGGCATTTTTTATTATTCAAAAGACGAAAATTCCAATGCATGATCTTATTTGAGCTGTATCATAATATGTATGAGTGACCGTTAAAAATCCTAAACATAAAATTATATAATACTTCCTTCATTCAAAATTGAATATTCACATTTTTATTTTTATTTATTCAAAATAAATATTCACTTTTTAAAATAAACATAACTTTTATCTAACATTCTTTTTATTTAAAGAATTTACATTCTACTAACATATACAGTATCAACACTGAGTGTGAATATTACGGTAACTTTATTAAAATCAAACATTATTCTTAAATTTCATACTAAGTAAAAAATAGATATTTAATTCCGCACGAAGGGAGTAATAGCTAAATTCTCAATTAGAACTTTTACTCATAACACAATATGTAAAAGGAAAACAATATTACATCCAATTAATTCTATTTCTCAGTAGATTGAATATTCTTCTTTAGACATATCTTGCTCGAAGCAAAAATAAAATTCCTTCGGGTGTTGCTAATATTATTACCTCGAGATGGTATCAAATTGAGATTGAGTAATGAACGTAGACAGAATGTCAGCCCAAATTTGATTGCAGGACGTACGTGGACTGCCCTCGAGGACAAGGTGGCACCTCACGTTGCAGTCAAATTGATTAGACATTGTCCCAATTATTGCTTCCTAATTATAAAAATGTTTACAAACTCGAGTAGCCAAGTCCATATTTTTAAGTTATATCATAGTTCAATTATATATTCTATATTTTTGAAAATTTGAGATAGATTAACTAATTTGTTAGGTGTTTCATAATCTTGGCTCTTAGCGATTTTTTTTCTCCCTTCTTTGTGAAGCTACTGATGCGTTCATAATTTTTAAGTCATGGTTGATTATGGTTTGAGATGAAAATTAGTTCCTTGCGATTAGTTGAAAATATAAGTGAAAGATGTCAAGAAGCATATGATTAGGTGTTTTGTTTTTGTTTTGTTTTGTTTTTACTGTGTTTTACCTCTCTTTTGTTTAAAGAATGTGGTGATGGGTCTGGATAGGTGTTTAACCCATTCATGCAACTTTTTCCTTTTTCTATTTAATGAAATTTATCTTGCTCATATAAAAAGAGGCGATACATAATACTGAAGAAAGAAATGATGGACGGAATAATATAAATAAACTCTTCTTATTTTAAAATTTAAGATGACATATAATATAATATATCATGTATCCGTAATAGTTTGTAAAGTTATTTGTATAAAATTATATTAATGAAACGTTTTGCTTTTCTGGGCATTTCGTGAATGTTTTTTTATGAGTTATTAGTCCTGTTTAATTCTTTTTACTTTTCGTTGAATTGGTAATAAGTCGGTGCAATGCCTTAACACAAATGGTTTAATTCTCAGTAAAAATGGTTTAATAACTTTTTCTCTTAATGTAATTTGTCACTTTGAGTCATTTCATTACTTTTCGGTTCAAAAAAATTCTGTCTGGCCCTTCTATTAAAATAGCCTCAGTCGAGTAAAGTTTGACGACACATAATACTAGGATGCATATGACATCATTGAGAAGTCAAATGTCTCTCCTCCTAGTAAATAGTAATAGTATCCCTGTTATATTATCGTTTAATTATTTACCTAAGTAGTAGACTTTTTCCACGAAAGAGCTGTTCTTCAACAACTATTGGCTATTTTTAGTTAAACAGTACGAGCAAAGTACAGTCTAATGTTCTTACTTAGTTACTAATGTCAATAGAGAAGGGATCGGAATCCGATGATTTTTATAATTTCACTATCGTCATTGATCAAATTAAATTTAATTAACTTTCACACCGACATTATATACTTTACATGTGTGTGTGTGTGTGTACCAGAGAGGTCTTACACCTATATTGCAGTACTTTTACCCACATAATGATTTGGCAGAAGCATAACAACGTGCATTTCAAGATCGGGTGGGTTTGAGATTAGATGGCAATGCCAATTGTATATTACACCAGTCAAATGGCAAAACCATTTGAAAATGTAATTGGATGAGATAAGGTATCCAAATTCATTTTTCTAGATCTAATGTGGATCCAATGACAAAAGGGTAGATCAAAATCTCTTCTTTTTCCTTGAAGGAATGAAAGTTAACAAATCAACCTAAACACTTAGAGGTACTCCATGATCTTTAGATGTGATCTTATTGCCATTGTTTAAATTGTTTTATTTTTGAATTAGTACGTAAGTTTTTAAAATTTTTGTAAAATATTACAACGAAGCAAAATTTTATATTTGTTCCATACAAACTCTAATTAGAACCACCTTATAGCTGAATTGAGGAAAATGGCCCACTTCCAAAAAAAAAAAAAGCAGTCTTACCAACCCACTCTCTTATATTCAAAGTAATAAAATAAATTACTCATAATATTAGTTATTTACGTTACTAATAATTAATTTAGTATTTTCTTTTTTATAGCCTTTTCCTACTCCCAAGTGTCGTGCTGATTTTCAGGATCCCATACCAGTCTTAGACTCTTAGTCAGATGCTGTGTAATATTTCTAACACGTTAAATTTCTCTGGAAAACATGCAAGCAAACATGAAAGATTGACAAATCATGAAATATTCTTGTCGGCTTTCCTTCTTCTCCCACATTTTCAACCGGTGAACATGGAACCAAACATATTTTTTTAACAAAAATGTCAATTTTTTACGAATTGCATGCATAATTAATTCGAGTTGCAAATGCCATGACACAATTTCCAATCACATATCTTTGTATATTAATACTGTTAAAAATTGATATGATAACATTTTCAAGACAAACTATTTTTGGAAAGTTTTTGTTTTTTTTTTAATTTTTTTTTATCAACCGCTCCAAACCCGGTATGGATATTTCATCATTTCATGCAATGAGAGAGACGCACTCCAAGAATAGTGTTTCTTGGATAATAATTGTATTTCTTTAAGTATATGCGTTGAAGGTTCCTATAGAATATTGTCGCATGTGGGGTAGATTCATATTAAATATAATCTTTTTCTTTCAGCCTTGATGATTAATGACTTGAGAAAGAGAAACCATATATAAATTCAATCAATCAGAAATAGTTCATTGAAAAGCAATTTGTATTCCACTTAATATAGCACGTGTTAGTAGTACTGATAAATATTTTGAAGAATTTAATGGATTTTAGTGACGAAGACTTTCAGAGTAGGAGACAGTCATTCTTTTGCTTTTTTCTCCAAATATCACATCAAAAGAACCCAAAGTAATAACAATAATAATAAAAGAAAAGAACACCTTACTTGACTTTCGAGGGACTTGTTATACGGAAAAATTATTGTCAAATAGTATTAGTGTTTTAATGTATAAATTATTATTTTTGTTCAAATTAATTATTTATGTTTTCATTTTTAATTAGTTAACAAATATTTACTTTCTTATAATAACATACTTTAAAATAAAAATCTTAATAGCCTTCTTAATTTAAAAATTATATTTTACATTCATATAATTTCATCATTAACTGACTTAATAATCAAGATAAGGTAATAATTTAGACGATAAAAACACTTTTTCACTTTAAAGTTAAAAATGAATACTTAAATATATACAATATGATAATCAGAGAACAAATTTGGAGCAAAAATAATAATTTAACATGTGTGGGTTAGTAAGGTCAAGTTTGAACCAGATCGGGCTGATATTGTCTCGAATGGGCAACCCCACGGTAGTTTTGTATCTTGTTAGTTTGGTTCATCAACTCCACTAATTATCTCAAATCTTAGAAAATTATTTGCTTGCCTTAAAACTCCAACTACCAATCCTTGCCCGCGGGGAGGGAATTTCTACCCTTGGTCTTTTCAAAGTGGTGCATCATGGGAATTTCTAGCCTTGGTCTTTTCAAAGTGGTGCATCATATATGCCAATTGAGTCAGCAGCCACATTTATAACACGTTCAAATGAAAGGGATTGTTCACATACACCGAATTCAGTGAAATTTTTAAATGTCATAATTTTTATGAAAATTTTAAATCTTAATAAAATTTCATAGAATTTAATATATTAAAATTATATGAAATTTTATGTGATCAAATTTGGTGGAATTTGATAAATTTTTATTGGAGTTTCAACAAAATAGATGAACAAAATTTATACATAAAAAATATATATAGGTGAACCAATATATCTCCAACTCGACTTCATCATCCATTAATTTTTTAATGGACTTATTGATTGATTTTTTTATTCATTTAAATTTTATACTTTTTGGTATTATTTATTTGAAATATGTATATATGCTATTGTATACATTTCTACATATGAAATTTTAAATAAAATATTTTTACTAAATATCCTAATTTTATTGCTAATAAAATTTGAATAATAATTTGAAGAGTAAACAAAGAACAATTTTTCTACATCACAAAATAAATTCATGTGTAAGTTATAATATAAGATACCAAACCAAATAGAAGGATTATATGGAATTTTATGCCATAATGTTTTGTGGAATTTGGTGATTTTTTATTGGACTTTTTATAATAAATTATTTGTATATAAAATAACAAATTAATATATGTGTAAAATTATTGTCATAGGAGGAAAAATATAAGTTTATGGCAACCAAGTTAAGAGATATACATGATATTTTATTTTTTATATTTGTTATTTGTTATTTTTAATTTTTATTGGTAACAAAGAAATGAATTCCAAGAAACTTGAAGGGATCATGGTCAGATTTATGGAATAATATTTTCTTCATATTTTTTTACTTTAAATTCCATTAAAAATATAATTCCATTGAAATCCATAAACTTTTGAAGATATTAGATTCTTATGGAATTCATTAAATTTCATTGTGAACTTTGAATTTTAATGAATTCCACTATAATTCTAAATTGAAGATATCTGAAATGTCATAGAATTTTAAATTCTACTAAATTCTATAATGATGATAACTTCATAAGGGTTTGCAAGGTTTGGTTGTAAATGTGTTCATACTCACAAATTGGCTATTTTTATTTTTTATTATAAATGTTTTAAGTAAAAGTTGTAACCCTAGTTCAACTCAACTATTTTTTATCTCACCACCTCAATTCTTTAAACTTTATTATATATAATTTAATTTTTATATTATTTTATTAATGAGTTAGCAAGTTGGAAAAATCAATAAATAGATTTGCCGGTGGCAAATTAATAGGTAATCAATTGGCGAATTTTTTACCATTTAGTTTGTGTCAAATGGTGTATAGCATGTTATTATGTTTGAGAAATTTGAACACATCTATTAATCCTATCAGAATTGAATTGACATATGTGATGTAATTATCTTATATTAATACAACACGTTACCCCTGACCTAACACAATAGTCATACCTGCCAACTCTCATTGCCTTCCAGTTAATTTACATTTTTCTGTTTGTAAAAAGTTTTTTAAGATATTATAGTGTGCAATCATTGTACTCATTTTTTAAGAAAAAAAACGTTATACTCCTTTTTAACTATAATATTTAATCAGCTGTTTCCATATCTCACTTACCTGCCCGCGCGCATACATACAATAAAAGATTCTAAATGACATATTTTTATGGATATTTTTATTTAAAATTAAATATTTATACATTTTCATTTTAAAATATTTCAAATCAATCTTAATACTTATAATAATTTCTCTTAATTTGAAAGATTATTATTCCACTAACACGTAATTTTTACTACTTCTTAGATCTAAACATAATTCGTACTACTACCTACTTTAATTAATGAGAATACATAAAATTTAGCCAACTTAACGAATAGACAAAATTCTCTAACTCCAACTTAGTTTCAAACCTATCCGAAGACATGAATATATTGCACAGGACTTGCTTAGTATAATAACTACTACTTTGTGTGATTTGCAAACTAAAAATATATTAATGTATAAGAATATGATGGTAACTTATTGTAGAGCAAAAAGAGTTGGCGAAGTTAGTAATTAACAGAATAAATTCTATATCCTAACTTAGGTTCATTTGTTTTGAAATATGAGTCTATTTTACAAAGCATGCATAGCCCAGGTATTGCACGAGATGGAATTTACTCAGTGAGCTGGAATGTTAAAAATATATGAAAATTACTGCTTATCTTTTTCTCATTTGTAGTCACGTTTATTTACTAAGAAATGGTAGAACTTGTGATTCTCATTTTAAAAATACTCTTCTTGTGACACTTCTCATTTTGGATAAACTTCATGCTTTATTTGAGCTGTAACCCTTGGCTACACAGGTTGGACCTGTTAGGATTTGGAAGATGTTCCAGATTTCACTATTCACTATGGTAGTTTTGGTAATTCCTTCTGCTGGTTTTTTCAAGATTCCTCCACGATATCACCTGCGGAATTCACAGGCCGACTTGCCTGGTAATCAGCTCAAGAATTCATTTGTTACCAAAGAAGTGAAGCTTTGAAAAGCATATCCAAAAAATTCAGATGCCTTCTGCATGTTTTCCACCACATTGAAGAAAGTTTCAAGGAAATTCAGATGTCTCCTCCTCCTCCTGAGTATGGCAGGTATTGAAAGATGGCTGAGATCGATCATCAAGGTGATGTTTTTGTGGCATTTTCAACCTACCATTTTGGAGCCTCACAGATATGACCTCATCATTCCATTGCTAATTTCTCCAACTGAGAATGGCTGCTTTGGTGTTATTTAGAGGATTCAACGAAAGTCAATACATCTTTCAAATCAATGTCTTGTGGTTACGCAAACTTTGATTTCACTTTAAGTTTATTTTGTTACACCTAGACTACTTTTTTTTCAATTTATTTGTTGACTAAATATACATTAAATAATCACGATATAATGGTAGCTATATACTCATCACACACACCCGTAACGTTTACTATTACTTATTCGAAATTGAATGTTCAATTTGATTTTATTCAAAAATTAAGAACATTTGACTTTAAAAAAATGATCTATTTATATTTGTTTACGTAGTTAGTAAAGTAATCAATGAATTAGTGAAATGTAAATTTATTAAATTGAGATTATTAGTGAAACTTTAAATGAAAATTATATTTATTTTAAAAATTAGATATTCATTTTTAGACAAAATAAAATAAAAGTGTGGACATTCAATTTTGGAGATAGGGAATCCTATTTTAGCATACCTTACAAACTTATAAATTTTTATTTTATAAATGATATGACCAAATCAATTTTAATAAAATAAGGGTTTAATTCTAACATATGTCCCTACAAATATTTGAAGAAAGAAAGAAAAATTCTAAACATATGTATCTTTTTTTTAAAAAAAAATCATTAAGATGAATTGGAAATAAAAGGAAAAATTACATCAGAGGAAATACATCAGATGAATTGACTATAAAAATAAAAAATAACACCACAAACTTTAAATTTGTTACCGTTTTCGACAAAAACAAATAGACATAAATAGCTTCTATAGAGTCAAGTGGGTAGAGATTTACAAAGATCAATCAAGCATATATATCTGATATTCAAATCCAGGTTCAACTTCGATTCTATGAACTCCCTGTAAAACGTGAACTCCCTCTCTCATCTCTCATTGTGTTATGAGAATTTCTGATAAGAAAAGCAAAGGAAAAATAAACTCTTGAACAATTAAAAAACAAAGAAAACCTCCCATCAAGAAATTTTCAAAATTGAACATAATTGGAAAAAAGAAATCCAGTGAAGATCAAAGCTCCACCAAAACCTCTTATCTAGCCGAAAAAGCCACATATCCGACAGAAGACTTTCTTATGCTGCGCTGAGATAATAGAGAATAAAGAGAGTTTTCTGGTGATTCTTTTTACTTGTTTAAACATATGTATCTTAATTAAATAGGATTGTGGATCCATTAAGTTTGGAAAACAATTTTGAGCAGTCTCCAATCCATCTTGATAACATCGTATAATGATAGCTGATTTATAGCAATGCTGCTGTGGGGATTAAAGTCTTGACAGGGGAAGACCCACTGTTGCGTTGCAGTATTTTAGAATCAAAGACAAGCCTGCCAAGTATGGGTGCAAACGAGTCGAGCCGATATCAACCCACATCGAGATCGAGCTTGAGCTCGAGCTTGCTTAAATATATTTTGCTAGCTCGAGCTCAGCTCTTCAAATTTTAATGAACTTAAGCTCGAATAAAAGATAGATTTCGAGTCGAGATCAAACTTGAATTCAAATTTGAATTATTTTCAAAAAAAATTAATTAAAATTTTTGAAAAAAATATTAAAAATATTAAAAAATAATATATATTTTTTTTTGACTTGCGAGCAGCTCGACGAGCCACGAGCCAATTAATTTTGGATTCAAGCTCGATTCAAATTTTTAACAACCTGACTCGAACTCGACTCGAACTTAAGTTGGACCGACAACTCGCGATCTGCTCGGCTCATTTGTAGTCTTATGTCTGAGTCCACACAAGAATCTTGGATGTTTGCCTAGGGCCAAAAAATTATAAAATGTTTGATGTAGGATAAAAATTGATTTCATATTTCTATTTCTATTTTAAAAGATAAAAATTGAATACTTATTTTTAAATTTATATATATATGTATTATCTAAAATAATTTTTCATTTAAATTATACATTCACTAAAATATGTGATATCATAAGTTATAAGTAATTATATTAATATATAAAATAATGTAATCAAGTAATTAGAGTCAGATAATCTTAAATCATTATACGATGAATAAGTTAAAAAAAAAAAGAAGAGGAGAAATCATTAGAAAATAAATAAGCTAGAACGACATAAATTAATTAGAAAAAAAATCATTTCGAAAGAAGAAGAAAGAGTAACCTTATAGGAGTTAAATAGTGAACACCTTATCCTTATTCTCTTACCTTGCGAATAAAGTCAGACAATCACCCTAAAAATTCAAATTGGGTTAGAGCTACAAATTGAATAGTTTGAAGCAAAGCATAAACCCCAGATATTCAATGTTATCACGGAAAGCAATCATTTGAAAATCTGAGAGCCCTTTTTTTTTTCTTCTTCAAAATATCAGTAATAAATTTATAAAGCCTCTATACTTTTATTTATATTTCTTATGCTTCAAAAATATCATGAATCCAATACGTGTCAACAAGCTTTTGGAATGAAAAATATGTTTTCCCACTCAAAGTGAATGGATGGGTAAAATGAGTTTTGAATGTAAATTTTTTTCAAAAAATGCTAGATTAAGAAATTTATTTGTAAATGGAGGAACATGTATAATGTCAAATAATCATGGCTATGCAACTTTTTAAAAAATTGCAAAATCGTGCCCCCCTTAAATCCTTATATATACAAATTAATCATATAATCACATTACTAATCACCATCAAATAT
>SRSM01000353.1:0-94979 GCA_019593545.1 Apocynum venetum
TAATAGATGGAAACAAACTACTACCTCCAGTCCCTATATTAGTCTCGTTGGGACTTACACAAGAATTAAGAAAATGATTTAGATAGCTTGATGGCAGATTAAGTAAAAGAGAAAAAAAAGGACTAAATTACCCTATTTTGGAACTTGAGAAATAAAAGAATCAATTAGTATAGTTGTGCATATCAATGGAGAAAAGAGGGCAATATTGGAAGGAAAACCATTAATACATTCTGGATGTTCTGAAGTGACAAATAATTTGGGATAAGAAAGAAAAAATTATTCAATGTGACGGATATTATGGACCAGAGTAGTACTAACTTAAGGCCAATGAGTTATTTTAGAATAGAAACAGGCATAGAATTTAGCACAATAGAATAAGAGGCATCCAATAATTAAATAGTATACTTTAAGATAGAATTCCCCAAGCTTTCTTGCACTGACCTATTTGCATTCAATGCATTTGCACCCTCAGGCTGGTCCTCAATGTCAATGTCCTGGGAAATGGGAGTACCATTGCAATCTGATTTAGCTACAATTTTCACAGTAGCTGTATAGCCACAGTGTTTAACGACCACAACCCCCAAAGTAGAAGTATCCTGTAGAAAACAATATGATCTCATCATGGAATATAACTGTTTCAATAATAAGAAACAAATTGGAAAAAGTGTTAAGAAAATAAAGAAAAAAAAATGTATTAAACTGACATGAATAGTAGCACTCTCATCTGCAGTTATGCCTTTAACTAAATTTCTCTTAGTTAATTCATCCTGTGAGATTCCAAGAACCCGACTCCCATCATTCTTGCAATCCAACTTCAAGCTTGCATCAGGGAAATCCTTTACCACCTCTATAAATAGATCTCCAACCTTTTCCTTATATGAAGTTCTGGAATCATTGGTGTGAGCTGATCATTTTCCACAAGATGCTTTATTGCTGTGACTGCTTTAAATACTGAAACGTCGACAAATAGACTGTGAAGGAGAAAAGCTTTCCTGTCCCGAATTTTCCTTTCCTCTGCTGTCTTACAAGGCATTGCTGCAAGAATTGAGAATTCTTTTGCCCATTGCCTGTAATCCTGCTTGCCATCTCTGCCTTGCCCACCACCATTTCCTCCCCAGTTTTCATCTTCCACAGGAAGTGGAGGAAATATTGATGGATGATCAGCAACAAAAGGTGGAACAACCCATGTGTTAGCTCGGAAACCATAAGGAAGATTTCCAAACTGAAAAAGAAATACATATTACAATGGATCGTTTATAACTATAAATTCATTTCAGATATCTAAGTCCAGGAATAAAGACGCAAAGTAGATGTTTCGAGGCTACTGACTTTGTTGTGCTCCGTGAAAGCTTTGATTAGGGCTTTGTATGCCTGTTGAATAACAATTAAATCCATAATTATAGATAAGTAAGATGAAGCATGAGCCAATTACTCCTTAGGACCACTTATAGCCATACCTGAATCCTCACAAACAATTAAAGTTAAGAAGCTAAGATATCAAAATGAATTGGAAAGTTACTACTTACGGCTTCAAAGGACCTGCTTAATTGCTGTAATAAACCAACCAAAGAGTGACTCAAAAGACTCCGTCTTCCAGCAGGATAAAACCCTTCTCAGAGGCAACAATGGTGGTCGGCTTCCCACTGCAGACTCGGACCTGGAAAAAGTTTGAAATCCATTGCAATCCAGAAGAACAAATCATTCAGTCCAAACTACAGCAGCATATACAATTTCACAGAGTAAAAGGACATTGGAATAGGAAATAAAGATACTCACATCAATTTGAAAGAAATCATCATCAGATTTACCCTCAAGAAATGGCCGAGTTGATCTCCTAATATCTGTAAACATTAACAAAATTAACACGTACAAATACCAGAAAAGCTACACTTAACATGAACTCGAGTCTTGATATGCTGCAAACTAAGATGAATCAGTACATGCATATGCAACTAAGGGCTGCATTTATTTGTTCTTTTTTATTTTCTGAGTTTTAATGCATTTACCATGCCAGCAGCATCCGAGCATATACTAAAACTTTTCCTAGACAGAAACTAGTACTTAATCCCTAATAGATTATTATCTAACATAGAAACTTCTCTGTGCATTGTCTCTATGACAGTTATAACTCCGCATAGGATAATTAGCTCATTTCTCTCCTACTTCTAGCACAAATTAAAAAAAATATGATATTATAGCAAATTTAAAGCAGTTACAAGTTACAATTGCACATTTCGAACATAAATTAAGCATCACGCAGAAGAAATAATTATTTTTCATGAAAAGTTAATTCAGTGAACAAGAAAATAGATAAAAAATTATAGAAATTAATAATTAGAACTTACATTGAATGGGAGAAGTGAGGTGAGAGAATGAGAAGAAGTCATAGAACTGCCCAAGCCTGGGTGGCGGACACATTATTGCTGCCGCAGCAGCGTCGCCCTTCTCCGCCGCATCCCCGACGGCAGGAATACTTTCCGGCTTCTGCTGCTTCCATTTTTGGGGCCCTGGACAGACGGAGCCGGACTTCTTGTCGGAGATTTTGGGGTTTGGGATGGACTCGGAAGGGGCATTCTCTGGAGCGGTTTCTGTATCACATGAGCCGGGTTCTTTCTGGCCGGGATCCTTAGATCCGGTTCGACCGGTTGGTTTGGGAGAAGATGAACCTCCGAACGACGTCGTGCATGCCACAATGTCGAGGAGTCGTCTGATATGAGCCACGGCTTGGCTTTCCGTGTAGTCGTCTACAAAATATATTTCTCAAATTATAAAACGATCCCAAACTTATGAAAACAAATCAAATTAATTAGGTAATCTCTCATATAAGTTTTTTTTATTTAAAAAATATGCTACAATTGTTGACCTTGTGATTGGACCCATGATCTTTAGATTCATAAGTCGAGGCCTCTTAACAATCAAGTTGCACACACTTCTCATTTATTGTCTAAGTTAAATATACATATTTTCATTTGAAAATATTCAAAAAAAATCAAAATAAACATTTTACCAAAAAATATCATAAATAACCTATTTAATTTTAAAAAATCATTTTCCACTAGATATGTGATTTATTACTAATTACATTAATAATTAATAATAAGGATACTACAGTTTAAAACTATTCTTATTTCTATATAAATCAAAATTAATGAACGTATAGTTTTAAAAGACGTAATAAAACCAATAAAAGACACCGATAAAGATGTATTGATATCATCAACCTATCTTTAAAATTTAAGATAATTAGAAAATCATATGAAAAAAGATATTGTATAAGAAAATTTGCTCATAGGGCACACTAAGCA
Organism: Apocynum venetum; assembly: GCA_019593545.1. NCBI lineage: Eukaryota > Viridiplantae > Streptophyta > Magnoliopsida > Gentianales > Apocynaceae > Apocynum > Apocynum venetum. Next base: position 3,306 of record SRSM01000353.1, read on the forward strand.
AAATTTATTCAAAAAACATTTGAACTCATGTTAGAAAAAGACAATTTCACCTATCTACTAATTCAACTAATTCTTCTCTTCTTCACTCTTAAGCTTCTTGTTAATGTTGATGTTAACGTCAATTGCAATAGTAGAAAAAATAACCGTTGAGATAAAAAAAAAAAACTGAGCTTTTTTTTTATATGTTAGGAGAGAAATATTTCAGAAAGTACGCGATAGTTTTTTGGTATATTGCTACTTAGGTATGTGAATGTTAATCGGGAATCAAAGAAAATAAAGGTTCTCAAGCTCGACCAAAAACTAAAATGCAAGCTTCAAGTCAAGTTTGGGGCGGTTCAGTTTTCCTTTTTCTTTCATTTTTTTTTTTGAAAAACAATTCTAATAATTATACTTTAAATAAAAATTAATTTTATAACGAAAAATAATAAACACTCTCAACAATTATAGTGTAATTAAAAAAATATTAAGAAATATATATTTTTGTATTACATTTTTTTTCTATCATATTTAAGTATTTTTATACTAACTATTTTTGTGTATTACATACTTTGTATATCCTTTTTATAAATTATTAGAAACAATTTGATATAGATTAAGAGAGTATTTCAATTCCTAATATGCCCTAATTTATTTTGCCTTAGGACTTAGGAATAAGAAAGGGAAGTTTTTATTTTGGAAATAAGAAAGAAAGACATGTAACACCTTTTTCGGGCTTCACTGGACATCTCCCCCTTGAGGCTATGCCACATCTCCTTATTGAAGGCTTTGACTATGGTTTAGATTGAGCTACCAGTGAGCTCAACCTTTCATAGTCCTTGCTAATTTGGATCATTTGCAAACTCGATTTGGATAGGATTTTGACTGCAACTCCTACATCCGAAATTGCAAATCCTAAGATACTTGGCTACTGTGTTTTTTTGGCTGCTGCTACTTTAATTCTTCTCTTATTATTGCATATGTAAAGTTGTATATAGCTCAGTGCGATTGTCTGTCTATCCTTCTGCTCAATTGCTATTGTTTATCTCCTCACATGCTTCAGCTTCTCATGTGAGTTTGTCTGCCACCATGTGAATTTGTTATACCTTTGTGTTTTTGGCACTAGTTTGCAGTTTGTTATACCTTTAGGTCTGAGTTTGAATTCAGCTAACGAGATTGCTTATAATCTGCTGCAGTATAGAAATTAGTTCCCTAATTTCCATTGTTGTTGTTTTAGGGCAACCTAGTTTCTCGCACTATGGTATCTATATTTTCTTTGATTACTCGATGAGTACTTTGAGTTGGAACTGCCAAGGGTTTGGCAAACCTCGAGCAATTCGTAGGCTTGCTGCTCTATGAATACAATTCGTACGAAGCTTAGTTTTTCTTCTGGATTTTATGTTGATTGTAATGATTGTAACGGTGGACTTTCTTTTATGTGGAAGGATTCATGTACTGTTTCTCTTCAAAGTTATTCTCTTGGGCATATAGATGTTACTATATCTGCTAATTTGAGACCTTTTTGGATTGACTGGGTTTTATGGAAATCCTAATCATTTTGATAGACATTGTTCCTGGAAACTTCTACGTTGTTTAAATTCTTGTAATTCTCTCCATTGGGTGTGCATTGGAGATTTTAACGAGATTCTTGATCAATTAGAAAAGGATGGCCACAATGATCGTAGGCAGTCACTTATGGATGCTTTCAGAATGGTTATAAGTGATTGCAATTTTATTGATATTGGTTATGTTAGTCCAATATTTATTTAGTCGAATGGACTCACTGTTGGTTATGTTCGGGAAATATTAGATCGGGCTTTAGCAACTTATTCTTGGATATCCCTCTTTCCATAATTCAACTTGTTTCATCTTCTCAGAAGTCTTCTGATCATATTTGTATTCTTCTTACAATCAAAAGATAAATAAAGGAAAATTACAGAAATCTCGAAGTCTTCCTCGATTTGATTCATTTTGGCTACGTGATTTTGAATGTTTTGAGATATTCGAAACTTCTTGAAAGTCGTCTCCTGCATTTAATGCCTCTTCTCTTTTTGACAACATTGTTGCTACTAGGGATAATTTGCAATTATGGACTAGAGGCAAGCATGAAGTTTTGGCGAAAAAGATTTCTGATGTGAAAAATAATATCTATCTTTTACGTCTACAGTATTCTTATTCAGCTGAGGAAAAAGTCTATTGTGATAGACTTTTTTAGTTACAAGATATGGAAGAAGAGTATTGGTGCCAAAGAAGTCAGGCTGAATAGATTGAAGCAAGTAACCTCAATACTTACTATTTTCATAGGTTTTATATGTTTGAAAGGTTTTTCTGCTATGCTTAGGAAATAAGAATTGGTTGGAAATATTCATGGCATGACTTTTGGTACCCAGAGGCCTTCTGTTTTTTATGTTCTTTTTGCTGATGATAGTCATTTGTTTGCCAAGGCAAATCTTTCTAATGTGGTAGCTATTCAAAAGGTCATTCTTTCTTATTAGACTTTCTCGGGACAAGCTATAAATTTCCAAAAATTATCTATTTTCTTTATCAAGAAAGTAGTTGAATCTTTTCAACTCCAAATTCATAATGCTCTTGGTATTATAATGGGTGACACTGGTGGGAAATATCTTGGCTTACCATATATGTTTAGGAGATCAAAGTCTGCCATTTTTGCTTGGATAAAATACTGTGTTTGGAAAAAGACTAAGGGTTGGAAGGAAAAATTACTTACTCCAACTGATAAAGAAACTTTGATAAAGTCAATTATCCAAGCTATTCATTCATATGCTATGCAATGTTTTTGTCTTCCTAAGGTGTTTGTGATGAGTTTATTCAATTAACTAGAAATTTATAGTAGGGTAATTATGATTTTAAACAGTGAATTTATTGGCGAAACTGGGATACTATGTGCAAATTAGAAGCTATTAGCAGAATGGGTTTCCATGATTTGTATTGTTGGCCAAACAAGGATAGCTCAGTGTAACTAATCCTGATACCCTTCTAGCAAAGGTATTTTGTGCTAAATATTTCTCTAACTCTTTCTTCATGTGAGCTATTTTAGGGCGTAATCCCTATTTTGTTTGAGACCTTTCTCTCCAGATTTACCTTTCAATTCACTATATTATTGCTGATCAACATAACTGCTAGAATCTTCATTTGCTTCAGCAATATTTTCTTCCATTTGAAGTTGTTTATGTAATATTCCTATTTGTCCAGTTGATTATCCTGATAAACTAGTTTGACATTTCTTTGACTTAAGAGTATATTAAGTGACGAGTGGTCCATGTCTTCGTGGAGGCTCAAAATTATGCTAAAGGAGTTGCTAGTTCTTCTCCATCTGATGAGAAGCATCGTTTTGGAAACAAGTTGGAAGCTCCCTATCCCTCCAAAGTGGCACATTTTGTATGGAAAACTTGTAACAAAATCCTCCCAACTAATTGTAATTTGTCCAAAAGAATTGGTTGTCCTTTATTCTGTTCTATTTGCAATCATATTTTGGAAGATAATCTTCATTGTTTTTTGGATTGTCATCATGCTTGGATCACTTGGAAATTCTCTCCTTTTGGCAAGACAGTTTTCCAGCCCTCCGTAAGTTAATTTATTATGCGCACTTATGATCAATTGTTGGTGGCTCAGTTCTGTACCATTGTTTGGTGCATTTAGAAGGCCATGTGTAGCTTTGTTTTTGAAGGACAATTTTCAATTCTTCTAGTATTTTTCAGCAATGAAGGGCTTTAGCTGAGGAGTTTTTTATAAGGTCCATCTTCATTTGATAGAGCTTTTAATGGGCATTGTTGCAATGGATGAAGTTTGCACGATTTTGAGTGTTTTTGCTTGCAAACTTCACAATGTTCATTGTGCTGAACTTTTTAAGATTGTAGCTTTATTGCATGCAGTTCAGTTTGCTGCCATAAACCACTTTTCTAAAATGGGTTTTTAAGGGGATTGTCTCTCTATTATTGGAATATTTTCATCTCTTAATGAAGATTTTTCTTACTTAGGTCCTTATGTTGATGTTGTTCAAGATTTTCTTCATTTATTTGTTTTTCAGTCTTTTTGTTCATTCGTAGATAAGGCAATAAGATTGCACATTGCCTTGTTGTGATTGGTCTATTCTCCTAAATAATTATTTGGAGATTTTCCTTCTAATGTACTCTATGCTAATTTGGCAGATATTTCCTCTTAATGGTATTTCACTCTTTCCTCAAAAAAAAAAAAATGAAGAAATACATGAAGAGAAAAATAAAAGAAAAATGTGATTGGGAGAAATAATGATAAATATGGGTAATATTGGAAACAATTGGTAAATTATATTTAAAAGGTCGTAAAATAACTTATAATTAGACACAATGGAGAAAATTTCTAGCAAATAGGATGGAGGGTGTATATCTTATTTAGGCCAAACTTATAATTAAGTCACTTATTGGTAATCCGACCTTGTTTTAAATTTGGATTCAAAATTTGAACTCTCCTACTTAAACTTTATCTTAAGTTCAACACAAATATTTTTAGGTAACCTAATTGACAATTCTACCTTAATTTTAATGAATTATTATTGGAGAGAAATGTATGATAGTGATTATTATAATTATATTTTTTTCCTATACAAAGAGTGATGCAAATATTGTTTTAAGAAAGATAGTTTTTATTTTTATTTTGAAGTGTCTAAATTAAAAATAGGACCGCTAAAATTGATATAGACAAAGAAAGAAAGAAGTCTATTTCATTCATCTAAAATTGAATATTTATATTTATATTTTGAAATTGAATATTAACTTTATTAAAATAAACATATTTATTATACAAAGTTATACTAATAACCTTCTTAATTTTAAAAAAAATTACATTAACTAATTCATATAGTCTCACTACTAACAACAAAAATAATGTGGTAACTACTTTAAGATCAAAGACTTTTTAAAATTTTTGTATTAAATGAAATATAAGTATTTAATTTTAAACAAATGAAATCATATCTAAAGTAGTTTTAGTTTACTTGGATGGATATATATATAACATGACTTTTACTTAAAACATTAGTCAATGCAGTGAAATAATTAAATATTAAGTTTAACTAATTAATATTTATGACTTTAAAATGATAACCCAACTAGGTCAAGTAGTTATAGCATGAAATATCTAATAAAAATGCCAAAAAAAAAATGCACTAAATAAAAATACCTTCCACAATGGTGAGGTGGCAGGGCTTCACTGAGGTGATTTCCACAGTCTCTTTCAGCCTTGGTCCTCGTACCTGTGTCATTCCACAAAGCTGTCACCAATTTCACTATTAAATAGGAGTATTATATTATTAATAATAAATATAATAATGTCATTTATTTATAATTTAAATCTCTATTTAATTTATGTATTAAATTAAAAATAGATACTTATTTTGGAACGTATTATAATCTAATTTACTTCTTGTTTGACATAAATCTTTATTGACACAACAACAAACAAATTAGATGACCAGAGTGGTTTGGCATCATCCTTGGCCATGAGTTATATATATACTTCATCAAATAATATTTTACATTTTTACCTAAACATACTAGTACAAAAGGACCAAAGCCCTGGACACGGATTCTGGCATGTTTGCATCTTAATTTGTATCCTTTTATATGTATGAATAGGAACAACAATGGAAAATTCATATAACAATATAAAGTATTGTATGATCATTATTATTCTATAAGATCATAACTACAAAGTTTACATGGATTCAATCCAATATTTTTTTAATTGAATCCTTAGGTAAATATTTTTGCATAATATTCAATAGAAATTCTTAGGTAAATATCATTTTCATGGACTACAAATGCTCCCTCCGTCCGAAATTAAATATATATGTTTCTATTTTAATTTATTCAGAATTGAACGTTCGTTTTTCTTAAATAAACATATTTTTTATTTAAAATTTCATTAATAACCTCATTAATTTAAGAGATTCATTATCCATATCACTCAATACATTAATTTAAGGGAATTTCATTCCACTAACTTATGGGTTTCACAATTCATTATACTCATGGCAAGGATAATTTTGTAAATCTTCTTTAATTTTTATTATAATATAAAATAGAAATTCAATTCCAAACTCAATTCCAAACTGATGAAGTATTAAAGAAATTATAGCACGTGTAGCTTTGCACCCTTTATGGTCCCTGTGAACACTACTCTAAATTTCTTGTTGTTATTCAAAATGTAAATGAAAAAGATAACAATATTATATTGCTGGTAGCAATGTGGGAGTTTGAAGTTTGGTGATTATACTGTTATCAAATTATCAAATTATCCTCTAAATTTCAAAGTTACCATTGAATATTTTCTCTTTCTACACAAAACTCTTTCAAATCTCTATAAGAAATCTTGTAATTTGTTATATGAAACTTTGTTTTAATTAATAGAAATTATTTGTATATGATATATTTATATTTTTATGGATTAAATTTGATGAAAAATTGATGAAAAATGAAAAAATAATTTTGTTTATGGATTCTTGATGTTTAGCAAGCCTGACCGAATAAACTCGATCTGTCCCAATGGGCAGCTCAGATGGGCTTGATCTGTCCGAGCGGTCCGAGCAAACATGCCAAGTTGATCTAGGCGAGAAGTGCGTTTTTTTCTTTTTTGTTTAGTTATTTTAAATGTCTCTATTCATTTAATTAATTATTTCATTTGTTTTAATATTTTCATTTGATTTTTTAAATTTAATTACTTAGTGTTAATTAGTTAAATTTAATTTACTTGAACAAATTTTAAATTAATATAATTAAGTTTAGAACATCTTATTTTAATTATTTAAGTTTAATGAAAACAAGTATGAGTTTAAATTAGTTTAATTACTTTAGTAATGGGTAGGTATTTCCATTTTTTAGAAGTATATTAGTTTAGTGTTTGTTTAAGTTTAGTTTATTTTAATTAAAGAAAATATTAACTTAATGTGAATAAATTAATTAAGTTTAGTAATGTATTAGGTTTTTTTGTTTTTATATTTGAGTTTGATACATTATATTATATTAGTAATTAATTAATTAAATGTATAATAAAATAGCTAAAAATTAGGAGAAAAATGAAAATATTTTTATCCAGTCCGACCTAGTTCGTCCGGGTTGACTATCTAGATGAAGTCATTTTCCTCTTATTGCGTAAATTCAAGATAAAATATGAAAAATATACATAATTATTTTCAATGCATAGATCGGAATCAAAATCAATTTTTAGATCTTCTATTTATCTTTAATGTGTTTAAAGAGTTTTTTTAAAACGAGAAACTAAAGAGAGAAAGATAAGTGACAAAATTGGTAGATAGGGTGTGCGTTTATTAATTTCGAATGCGCATTTAGTAATTCCCCTTTGTTATTTATGATTACACGATACTTGCAAATATAGAATAATTAGATCAGCTCCTAAAATGACAACTACCACATAATTTCGGTTATTCATTAGCATTTACATATTTAGATGGACAATCAAGAATATAAAATTTTACAAAAAATTATATATAGGTGATCATTATATAAATTTAGGTGTAGATATGCAATGAGCTAAATTAATACATTATTTTTTAAAAATTGATTGTATATATTTATATTTGAAAATATTCAAAATCGAATCTTTACTTTCTTAAAATATGTATATTTTTTATTTAAAATTTTACTAAAAATCTTTTTAAAAGAATTTACATCCTATTAACTTATATAATACAAATATTCAATAAATCAAATATGGACATTTAAATCCATAACGAATAAGTATTTTTTCAAGGTATGTTTCCCCAACTAAAAATACCTAATAATATTTATTCAATGTCTAGTTTAAGAGTTTTAATCGAGGAAAAAAGAAGAAGAATTATAGCATAGGAGACTGAAAATGGCATGCTTCTGTTTAAGGATTCCCCATTAATTATTGGTGAAAAGTACAGACAATGAAAGGCAAAAAAATGAGGAAAAATGGTACCTCGTGTGACAAGGAGTAGTTGGTAAAGTGGCATGTTTCAACATGGACGGCTAACAGCTTTCTTACATCCAAAATCTTGTCTGTCGATATTCCCTGTGGTTAAGAATGCAGTGTAAGATTTCGTCAATGTCGCTTATCTTATCTCTTTAAAATTCCCTATTTTTTTTATAATAGTTAATTAAGCACTATTATTAAATTAAGTTCTTATATATATTGAATCTAAATCCTAATTTTTTTATAATATTTAAATTATGTACATCAATCCCCCCATTTTCAATTAAATATTCATTATATTTATTTTTCTATGTTCATAGTTCGAATATTTATTTTTCTAAAATAAATATATTTTTCATCTAAATTTTTATTAAAGATCTTTTTAATTTTTTTAAAAATAATTAATTTATTTAATGAATTTATATCATTGTAACTCATTAACTTAGGTGGTCCTCTATTAACTACTTTAAAACAAAGATAATGCGATATCTTTCAAAGTGAAAGATTTAACTAACTTCTATGCTAAATCAAATGTAAATATTTGATATGGATTATATTGCAAATTAATTAATATACTTGGGAAAGATTTTAAAACTACGTTCCCATCTTTTAACAAAAAAATCACAAAATATCTTTTACCTTAGAATTGTTATTGCATTCAAATTTTTATTTTTAAATTCTCTTCTAACCTTGAATATGAGTCTCATTTTTTGCATAAACAACACTTTTAAAATATTTTTTAATTAACATTACATTCAAATAATTTATTAATTATATTTATATATTTTATAATATTATCAATAAGGTGAGATTTATGAAAGTCTTAATTATCTTCCATTATCCAATCACAATAACCTGTTAATGTTGAATCCAAATACATTGTCTTACCTTAAGAGTAACTTGTGACTCCTCGGGCGTCACTACTGTTATTTCTATTACAGTAGGCAATACTGCATTAAGCGAGCAAAAAAATTGTCAAATTTTAAGCAGAAAAAACGGAATTTTTTTTCCAATAAATCTAGACATATACTGATAAGAAAACTAAATGCTAAAACCTAAAAAGGGAAAAAGAAAAGGACTGAAATCCAATCCATGCAAGTACAATTGCAAGTTGCATTCTGAAATCTTTGTTTATAGGCAGAATGCTCTTCTTTTCTTCTTTTCTTTTTTTTCTTTTTCAAGTAATTATGAATAAAGAGATAAAGGTATATCTACTTTGGTTATGAAATGGTTTAGAACTTTTGTCTGGGCTGAATGATCATGTTGAATTCATCATGATAATTGATAAATAACTAGCTTCAAGATTCATTATTTAAGTGGCCGGAAAAGAAAGTAGGAAATTTTTTTGTCAATATTCAAATAAAGTTTCCCATTGTTGTTTACATGAATCTAGATATATCATGATAAGAAAACAAGATTAGGGGGAAAAAAAGACTGAAAACCAATCCGTGCACAATGCAGAATGCAGTTTTCAGGTAACAAGTAAATTAAGGTGTATTAGTTTGAGACAAATACTTTTGTTATGAGATGGATACTTAGAATTTTTTCTTTATACTGAACGGACAAGTTTCAAAATGACCAGGTTAAATAGTACAATTCTCCAGAAAAAGAAAAAAAAAACAATTATCAAATAGATTCAAGATTCATCCTTGATTATCTCAAAATGGTAGAAGAATACTCTACTGGTTATGAAAGAAAACACATAACCAATGAATATTTGAAATGAAACTAAAAGCAATTAAGTATGATCAAGAATGAGTATGGAGATAAGGTTAAAGGGATAAGGTATATCGCACCTTTCTCTTCCTTCTTCTTCTTCTCACCTTTAGCTTTGTGTGGTTTTGTCTTACCAGCCTTGGGAGCCATTATTTTTTGCTTCAAGAAACTATTCTTTCTAATTCACGGCAATCTCAATGATGATAACGCTTCAAGAAAAAAAACAAAGCAAGGCAAAAAATATATATTCACATGGTCAGAATGTAGTATTATAATTCTTTGAGCTAAGAGAGTTTTTGCAACTTTGAAAGTAGTACTATAGCGTGTAAAGTTGTTGAAGGAAGTTAGTGAAAGAAAAGTGGCTAAAAGGAGGGACCGAGAGAGAGAGGTTAAGAAGAAAATGGTTTGTTTTGGAGAGAGGAAAAAACCATACAAAACTGAAAGAAATTAAGTTAGCCCTGAAGGGGAGAAAGAGAGAGGAAAGGGGGTGGCATGGATAGGATAAGGTGACCCAAGGCAGAGCCGTTACGTTTGTACACACGCTGAGGAATGGAAGGCTGGCGATTTGGAGCCTCTCATTTCCCTACCAATTTGCAAACTCATCATCTACATCTCTCTCTCTCCCTGAGAATTTCTTTTTGTAACTTTGTAAGAAATTTGGGATAGATTAGGTGGTACTAGAAACAGCTGAAACTGAGACATATGTTATATGTATATATCATCAACTCACATTTTGACCTTTTTATTTGAAGATTTGGAGAGAGAGAGAAGAGTGTGGGGGGGGGGGGTCAATATTTTTGGCTTGTTAATTTTGCTCGTTAATAATGGATGATTATTTTGGATAAAATGATAGATTTTTCAGGCTTAAGCTTTTGCCACGTTTATGTGTTTATCATGGTAAAGATACTTGAATAGTATTTCTTTTTTAGGTTTTGTAGATTGTGTCTTTCTTTTTTTTTCCTCGCATTAGTTTTATTTTTCCTTTTAATTAATGAAATATTAAAAATTTAATTTATAGATATTGCAAATATTTAGAATATGCAACTCCAATTTTATGTCAACTTTAACTTAAATATTAACATTCAAACTTATAAGTAAGACAAGTTTTATCCCCCCCCCCCCCCGAAAGAGTTTTATATAAGGTTTGTTTTCAATTTGATGTAAATGAAATGAACATTTGAGACCTATTTTTTTCCTTTTTAAAATTTTTTTCCAAAAGATTGGAAGCTACTTTGTTATTTATTTTACTGGTTGTTCTAGCATCTGTCATTTACCTATGTAAAAAGGCAAAACATAAACACAGCCTTTCGATACAAAAGCATGGAAAAGCCAAAATAAGCAAAACAAGTCTTCAGTTGTTTTATTGCAATTAAAAAGTTATAATGTAATATATTAAAATTTGAATGTTAATATTTTTATTTTAAAGTATTCAATTTTTTTTTAAAATAAACATATATTTCTCATCTAATTAAATTTTTCTAACAATATCTTTATGTAGGAGAAATTTATATATCACTAAGTACTCATGTGATTTCATTACTATTTATATTAATAACAAGAATGTTATTATAACTTCCTTAAAAGTCAATTTTTTTCTTAATTTTTGTATTAGGTTAAAAATAAATATTCAAATTTGAACAAAAGACTCATAAAATGTTGAAATTGAAGCTCACAACTTGGAGATCTTAATATATCAAAGAGAAATCCATTTATTTCAAAGTTAAGGATGTAAATGAATCAACAAGAATTTTCACTTAGCTCAATTTGAACTTTATTAACGAATATAAGCTTATAAATATTAGTAAACTTAGATGCCATGGAGGCTGTTCAAGTGTATACTATTTCTACTTTTGCTTTCAAGTTATTAGATATGTTCATCCAAATATTTTATCAAAAAAAAATGTTCATCTAAATAAGCTTAACTTAATTAGTCCACCGGGCCAAATTTGTCATGTTCTGATTCGTTTGCTGTAATGGCTGACATGCCATGGTTCTTTGTTTATTAATAAAAGTTTCATTGGCCTTTCAATTTTTTTTTTGTCATAATGACAACAAGAATAAGGAACAATTCTTTTTAGACTAAAAAGGAACAATTCGAAACCACCATCTTGGTTATATATTATCCAAAATTGGACACTTAGTCTTCATCACAACAAATATTAAGAGATTATAGTATATGCATTGTATATTGTATTTTTTAAAGAGTATAATTTCTTTAAAACTTATACTCTATCTGTTTAAAAAATAAGTGTTATTTTAGACATTTGAACATTTATTAAAAATATTAAAAACGATACAAATTTTAGTATTAAGTTTAACATATACGCTTAATAAATATTATAAATCAATCTATAATTCTTTCTCTCTCTCTCTCTAAATTTTTAGTATTAAATTTCAAACCTACACAAGTATGTCCTCATTATGGAAGCAACACTCTTTATATTCGGAATTAATATTCATTTTTTACTTTAATAAAAAAATTAAGAAAGACATTTGACTTTAATTAAATTATCAAATTATTTTTTATATTAATGTAATTGCTTATGAGACTCATGAGTTAGTGGATATAAATCATTTTAAAATTAATGAAGTTATTAATGAAACTTTATATAAAAAATTATGTTTATTTTAAAAAATTAAATATTCAATTCAAAATAATTTAAAATAAAAATACAAATATTCAATTTTAAAGAGAAAAAAATAACTCAATATAGCATCATTAATCCAATCCACCATTAATCCAATCCTATGTTTGGAACATATGGGAATACTATCCCAAATTTAGTAATGCCCGACCAAACAGTACAAGGTCACACATTTAAGTATGGAAATTGAATTTCGGAGGCAACCCCCAACGACCCATTCATGACCAGTTTATTCTAAGGCTGCAAACGAGCCAAGGCTCGGTCAAAGCTCGACTCGAGTTCGAGCCCAAAATTAGTTGGCTCGTGGCTTGTCGAGCCAAATAAATAAATATTTTTTATATTTTTTTAGGATTTTTTTCAATTTTTTAATTATTTTTTTTAAAAATAATAATTCAAACTCGAGTTCGAGCTCGAGCTCGGCTCGGCTCGTTTGCAGCCCTAGTTTATTCTCTATAGTAATGCAAATTTTTATAGAACTTTTGTGATAATATTTTTCGTGTATTTGGTTAGCATTGTTTGTGGAATATTAAATTACGCAAATAGCACCTAAAGTCTCAAAATTCAAGTTTTGCATTCAATTTTATTTTTTTTATTCAACAACAGTGGATGATGGAGTTGGGATTTTCTGTCTCCTGTTATATTCCTAATTGAAAATAATGTATTCGTACTCTTTCCCATCCCTGAAAAAACTTTAATGGTTATTTCCGTCACTATCCCCGTGGATATTGAGCAACGCCCATACCCACCTGCAAAAATTTGTAAATAAGTATTACTTTAAAATCAGGTAAACAAAAAAATCTTAATCAAGAAAATTCATTAAAAAAACATTACATGTCCATAATTACATTAATAATTATTTGTGTAATAATGTTTAATTAAATATATATCAAAATACATGAATAAAAAAAGTACACAATTCCATTGAATAAATTACAAAATACATCCAAAGATTAACAATGTACAAAATACATATTGAAATTTTAAATGTAAAAAATATAACCAGATATTTTAATAATAGATAATACATCCATAAATTTGAATAGTACATAATACATCCAAAATGTTCTTATCAGGCAGTCTAATCAAATATACAATCGTAGATCCAAATCAACTTATTTTTCTCGCTTGTTACTTTGATAAGATGCACTTATAATTGATTAGTTAATTATATGAACTTTAGAATCCATTATAGGCACAAAATTCTCTAATTTGAGCATCATTTTATATAAAGAGTTTGCTGAAACGAGGAGTCTTCTTGAAAATAAAGATAAAAACTTATTTTCAATAACCTTATCAAAAAATATCAATAAGGGAAAGAAATTGTTGACATTAAATAGACGTATTGATTTATTATATAAATTCAAATTCAATAAAGAAAATATGTTAAATATTTGTTCTAATATGTTGTAACCCTCAAATAATACTATGAATGCATCTGATTTTTGCATCATTACACCTATGCGTTTATACATGGATTACACTTGTATTTAAGTTATCACTGTCCTTCATTATAATGGTTTTAGTGGAGTAGGAATAACACCTACCATTTAATTTTTTTTTTTTGTGTAGCTTAGCATTCCAGTATTACCTCCGCCATATATAACATTAATTTTATAAATATCTAACATCTTCCTCAATTCAATTAAAGTTTCAATATAAGGTTTATCATTTTCGAGATTTGTCCCACCAAAAAGCTCAATGTTTTTAATTGTCCTTATTGATAAAATATTTATTAAATTACCTTTTCTTTGTGGCGTGAAATTATCTTTCATTAATGGTGTAGATGTGTCTTCTTTTTGTGGTATTGATGCGCCTTATTTTCATGATACTGATCTACCATAATTTTTTATTATTGAACTACTTTCCATTGATGAAGAAATTGAATAATATAAAGATGAACTTGCTAAGTATCTAATATGATTGTTTTATTATTGAACTACTTTCCATTGATGAAGAAATTGAATAATATAAAGATGAACTTGCTAAATATCTAATATGATTGTTTGAGGAAAGTAAGTTTTGATATTGAGAAAATCAATCTATTTATAGAAATAGATGATTAAATATAATAATCAATTATTATTAATATTAATTTTAATAAAATGTGTCATAAAAGACCATTTCAAAATCGGATTTCAAAACCATCATCCAAAATTATCATTTTATCATTTTATGTTAATTTCAAAAGGTTAGATAGAATTTGACATTTTATATTAGTCATTATTGTTCATGATTGTTATTTTATATGCAATTTAACATGATTTGACAAAAAAAATGACTCTTGAAAATCGAATTCCACTTCTATCACCCTTTAAGAGTAAAGGTAGCGGAATTCGATTTTATAATTAAATTTATATGCATTGCGAGTACAAAGCATGTGCAAATATAAGTGGGTATTCATTGGATATAAAATCATCATCATCCCTACTAAAATCACCTATTTCAACTCCATCCCCAATACAATCGATTTTTTTTTTCCATCGGAGCAAGTTCGGCCTGAGACCTATTTCAACTCGACCCGCACCCATTCCTCACACTAGCTTGAATTTTTATTTTTTAAAAAATTACACTTGCACTTTTGTGGCTCATTGCTTTATATTGAATCTTCACAAGTCCGAAACAAACTAAGATTGGAATATCAACTCTCCCTCACAAAAAAAAAAAAAAAAAACCCTCGCACTAGCTTGAACTTTTTTCTTATTTTTTTAAACCAAACTTGCACTTCTGTGGCTCATTGCTTATACTGAATCTTCACAAAATCCAAACAAACTAAGAAGGGGAATCAACCCCCCCCCCCCCTCCGCGCAAAGAAAAAAAAGAAAAGAAAAAGAAGAGAACATTCCTAGATTTGGGTTTCCAGAGTTCTCTTTTTTTTCTCTAATTAAGGCCTTCCTAGATTTGGGTTTCCAGAGTTCTCTTCTTTTTTTTTCTCTAATTAAGGCACTACCATTTACGACTTCCGAAGATGACCCTTTGAAAGTTTTTTATTTGGATTAGAATATGAAAAAAAAATTATTTGGTTTTGTTATTGAAATGAGAATAATTTTTTATGTTTGGATAAATTTTTTTAAAATCCTACATTATTGTTTATAATATTAAAATATATAAAATTTGATCACTTTGATCCTTATATTTTCTTTCGATCATTTTAATCATTTTTTTCTGATAAGGTGACTCATAACTTTATGAGTGAGTAAAACTAATTAAAGTGATTAAAATAGTTTTAAAAAAAAAAGATAAGGGATCAAATTGGTTAAAACCTTAAAAGATAAGAGGATGGAAAACATCATTTTACCTAAAATATATTTATTTTTGACATCTCAAAACAGAATTGATAAATTACATAGTTACATTTTAAAACTGTAGGCATGGCCTCCAAAAACCCTACAAACATTTTTGCAATATTTCTCCAAATAAAATATGCAAGGAAATAAAAATGAAAGATCCCAAACAATAGGTTAATAATTCTCAAGAGGCAGTCCCTCTATTGGCACTCGAAAATTATGGGTTATTGTCCATCTTCGAACTTGTTGAAATAGAAAACACGAGAAAGATGCAGAAAGGAACAACAATAAAAGCAGCAAACTTAAGCAAATTCTCTGAGTCTTTTGAAATCACTCCAATTCTAGACCAATCTCCACTGTACCTGAACGAAATCAAACACGAAACATGTACATATAAATCACTGAAAATCCTGCAAAATATTCTAAGGTATGTAAAAAAGAAAACGTTATATTTACCCGGCATCGATGAATCCTAAGGCAAAAATTGTAACAGCAGACTTAGCAAGAAGACTTTTAGATAGCTTCAGTGGAAAGATGGTCTGGTTTGTTGTAGAATTCTCAGAGAAATCTCTCTTTTTGGCCAAGGCAGCTGGGCAAAATCTTCTTCTTCTACCATATTTCTGAAGATCATGGGAAGTATTAGCAATGCAGATAATGGTTCTTTCTATGGCCAGCATTTTCTTATCAGAGTCTTCCTATCGATTTATTAATGGGTGGCTGCGAATACATTTGCATATTCGTGTCCTGACCATTAAAGTACTGTTAAAGATCACTGTCATCGTCATGAGCTTTTCCATTTTATTTTACTTTTTATTACGTATAAATAATAAGTTTTCCGTACTTGCAAGAAATAACTTATAACTTAATGTATATCATCTGGTGCATGATGTAAATCGCAGTATGTGACTTATTAGCATTCCTTCGGAGATCTTCAAATATCTTGTATATTTATAACTTACAAGAAATAATTCTTGTATTTGACAAGAATTGAACCTCCACATTGCATATATAAGCAAGAAAATATTTAAGTGTTATTGACACTTACATAGTGAGCCTTTAAACATTTTTAATATAAGACTATATTTGTGCACCATTCTTAAAAACTAATTTATTATATCTTGTAAAACATTTTTCTCAAAATATTTTTTATTACATTAAATTTTAAATTTTCTCTCAAGGATCCTACCTATTTATATAAACAATACTCCCTTGATCCGAAATCGATCGTCTATTTTTCTTAAAATAAACATATTTATTATCTAAAATTTCAATAACAATTTTCTTAATTTAAGATATTTATATTTTACTAATTCATCTGATTTGATTACTAATCATATTAATAATAAATATAACCAGAATAATGTGACAACTTTAAGGTAAAAGTTTTTTCTTAATTTTTATATGAAATCAAATATGAATATTTAATTTTAGACAAATGAAATACATTTTTAATTAAAATTAATCTCCATCAATTTATTAATTATACTTTATAATATTATCAATAATGTAATATTCAACAAGCATTACTCCCTCCGTCCCACTAAGATAAATAAGTAGATATTTTTACATATATTAAGAAAACATATTTAATATTGTTGAAATTATAAAATATTTTTTAATCTTTCCTATTTTACCCTTTCACTTTGCATTTTAATTTAATTGTATGAAAATGTATACAAATTTGATTTAAAATGTATGAAAAACTGTACAAGTATTTTTGAGAAATAAAATCTTTAACGTAATGTGTAGTATTTCAATAGTTTGAAAATAAGTTTTATAATAACAAAATGTGTTAAATAGAAGTATTTTATGTAACTAAAAATTAAATAGTATCCTTAATAAATAAATAGATTATAATTTGAGACGTACAAAAAATGAAAACAAATCTATATTAGTGGGAGACCCTTAATAAATAAATATATTATAATTTGAGACGCATAAAAAATGAAAACAAATCTATACTAGTGGGATGAAAGGTATATCAAACACGTAATTCGCTTCCAAATTTTATTTTATACAAACACAATAACCATGTTTTGTGATTTAATTAAAGACTACAAAAATAAAAAATGAACATTCTACCGATGGTGATTTTTTTTGTATTTTGCCTCTTTATTAAATCAATTGCCTTTTATTCTCAAGGGAAAAAAAAAAGAAGAAGAAAAGAAATTGCACGGTTCAGGTCCGATCAGACTATACTTCCGGGTTGGAAGTCCAAAACCAATTCCGACCGCATTGACGCTAGGCCACTCTCCTGTGGAAAGCCCTCCCAAAACCCTACCGGAATGGCACTCACCACCACCTCCGACCACCATTCTTACCCCTTCCAAGTCCATAGGCTCCCTCAAGACCATTACATAGACGCCCTCCGGTGGCTTCCTCAAATCTCCGCCTTCCACCGCCACATTGTCGTTGCCGCCTTTGATTCTGACACCTCCGCTTCTTCTCTTCAAACTCTCGCCTTTACCCCATCTGCGAATTCACCTCCAAAACTTTCTCATCAAGCATCTCAGCCTGTCCAATCAAGAATAACCTCTCTCAAGACCCTTTTAACTCCTCAATCTTCCAAGCCCCTCATTGCAGCCTCGACTTTTAATGGTTCTTTGTCATTTTTAACTGCTGATTTGCTTAATGGGTCTTTGGATTTTGAGTTTTCAGTTCCCGAAAAAGGGTTGCATTCTGGGCCTGTTTCAGGGATTGATTTAAGTGAAAATGGGCACGAGTGTTTATGTGTTGGAAAGGATGGGAGGATAAATTTGGTCAGCATTGAAAGTGGGGAGAGAAGGAGTTATAAGCGGGTTTTTGACAGTAATGGACTGGTTTCCTACACCACTGTTAAGTGGGCATCCCCTGTGGAGTTTGTTACTGGTGGACTTGGGTTTAGCCTTCATTGGTGGGATCAGAGACGGGCTGGGGGACCTGCGACTCAATTCAAAGCCAATTGGTAAAAGTGTACTTTGATTGCTTAAAATAGATGTTTCTTTTTTACTGTTACTAAGGTGGTAGATTTATCCTTCCTTCTGTTTTATGTATTTGTTGTCACAAAGTTGTTTGTACTTTTGTATCATGATGTTTCGGTTATGTCAGCTGCTAGAGCTTCAACATTTCAAACGAAATAAGGTTATTAGTTTGTGAGTAATTACTAGATCGGTTTGTTTAATTTGGAAAAGTAATTAGCTAATTAGTATCTCAACCAATGAGGGGTTTAAACACTAAACCGTGCACAACTCTGGGATGTAAAGATTCTTTTGGTTCAAACTGATTATAGAGTTATTTTACGATTGAGAGCTTGCATATTGAATCACTACTGAAGATGGAAGTGTTTGCTTGTGAACTGGATAAAACCAAAATGAAAATTGGATTCTTATATAAAAGATCATTTTAAACTCATTTACGTTTCAGCTTTGGGGGAGTTTGGAGAGTGACAATCTTCCTTTCATATGGATATGGGTTAAGTTGAAAATTGAAAGCCTTTCAGAGGTTATTTTTCTGAAATTGTGTGTCGAAGTTAAAGAGTTGACCCCTGAGGATTATTCTATCCAGAGGGGAAGATTAGTCTGGGTTTGTTATAAGTTGTTTTGTTTTCTTCTAAAACACGGTTAATTCATTCCTGGTGGAGGAATAACCCCTTTGCACATCTAGGTAAATTCCTGTGGTTTGGTTGAGATTCTATTTGGTTAAGTTGGAAAAAAAGTTTTTTCTATCTGTATTTTCCTTTGCTTGTTCCTGAGAACATGCTTTTATTTTATTTTATTTTATTATGCTACAGGACTTCTGGAACTACTTCGGGCATTGTTCACTCAATTGATATTCATCCATCACGAAAACACACATGTCTTGTGAGCTTTCTTCTACTGTAATCTATCTTTGCTTCTAGCTTTTTATATGGGTCATATGCTTGGTTCATCTTTTAATGAGGAAGGGCATAAAATAATGAGCACTTATTTTTGAAGACTGTCAAAAAACGTAGGACAGGTTACAAGTTTAATGTTTTGTTGTTGGTTTTTCTTTTACGAGCATTCTGTGTATATTTTTGTCACCCCATTATGAATCCTTATCTCTTATCATGTAAACTGCAATTCTTGAAGTGAAAAAAGAACATCTCTTATCCATGTCACTTCCCCTTTTACCCCTTAAACAGAAGGAATGGAAATGCTTTCTTGTTCAATTTGTTTGGTGCACAATCATTTGAAGTTTCCCATTGAAGACAACTTTATAGGAGGTTTTGACCTTTGGTCTTATTACTTGATGATATGTCCATTGGCAATATGGACCTTTATTTCTTTTATTCTTTTGTGTTTTTTTCTTTCTTTTTTTTTTTGGTTGGGGGGATGGGGTGGGGGGAGGGGGCGCATTGCATAATTTGTTGGAGATGTCTTGTTGCTTAGATTTCCCAAAAGTTGTCGTCAGTTTATGTTGTTGGTCTTGCATATAAAACTGAAATAGTGAAATTACGTGGATATGCTGCAATGTGTTTGGAGCAAAAACCATGATTCTACTATGTATGCTTCCTGAATATTTCTAATGCAAGAGCTTATGACTATGGCATGTTATGATCTGAGACCAACTAACTGAAGATCTGTGGACCCTTTCCACCCTTTTATGGTGCTTTCATTTTCCATAGATCACCTAAACCAGGGGGGATGAGAAGAGAAAGTATCTTGATGTCTCTCTGCCTAAATTATGTGCCATGCATTTTGGGGACGCAAGAAGAACCCTTTGACATGCTATATGCTAGTATTTTATGCAGCTTTACACAAATTTATGAAGTTCTTTGGTTGTGTTATAGTATCAGTGTCTTTCATGGTCTCAAAATTTCTGTTCAGCTGTTTTGCTAGAATGATAGCTTTCCTGTTATCTTGTGTCCAAAGGCAGGGGGTTCTGCTGGCACTGTGTTTGCATGGGATCTTCGTTGGCAGCAGCAGCCAGTAATTCTTTCTGGAGCTGCGACTGATGGTCAGGCCCATTCATTATGTGAAAGCGAGGTGTGGGAGGTCCAATATGACAACTATAGTCATTCTTCCAGTTCTCGCAACTTCTCTTCATCACGGATTCTGCCAGCAATGATTTGTTCAGAAGATGGTATTCTTGCTGTGATAGAGCAAAGTATGGAACTTTTGCTGCATCTATCTTATTCTTCACTTGTTGCATTAACAAACACATCCTAAAATATAGGTTTTATTGCATCTTACCTTCATTAGGTTCAGGGGGTAGAAGAACTTTAGTCCCTCTTGTTTAAAATCGTGCAGATTATGATGACTAATTTTTCCCCTAGGTATCAATTATAAGAAAAGTATCATTCATTTACATAAAGATTCAAAATAAATATAAACAATGTAAAAAAATTCTCAAATTCTAACCATGGATGGCCTACATATTCAGAAGGCCACTGTCAATAATGGTGTAAATTGGACCTGTGGACAATTGTATATAATTTTCAGAAGAATTCACTTAGGCAAATGCAATAAACCTTAAGACGGAAATGAGAGAAAATCAGGTCTAAGGGGATAGTTTGCATTCTAAATATGTTCCGATGATTCAGAAATGATTTGACTGTTTTAAATTGGATAGATGAAGAACCAATGGAGCTCTTGGCAGAACCAGCTGCAATCAACAGCTTTGATATTGACAGACAGAACCCCTCGGTCAGTATGAGCTCTGATATTGAACTTCTTTGTTGATGCATATACATTTTAATCTGTGTTTGTACATTAGACATAACCAGTTCTCTTCTCGTTTATTGGGGTAAATAGACGTAACCAATTCTTGACATACACATCTTCCTCTGCAGGACGTGATATGTGGTTTGGAGTGGGAATCTATTGCCATATTGACAAGATCATAACTTTCTGCAGATGTCATTTTGAAGAACTTTTGTTGTATATGGAATTTTTGTCTATATCTTTTGTAGCCGGAACCTGTATGATATTTTCATTTTTTCCTACTCGAAAGGAACTGGTGAATTTAATTTTCTTGCCATTTGATGCTGTATTAGAGATTTTACCAGGTTTCAGACAGGCAAGTGAAGTACTCAAGATTGATAGATAGCTGCTTTGTCTAGTGTTATGGTTTACTAGAGAATTTGTTCATCGTTTCATGGAGAAGCACAACACATTTCTTTCAAGCTATGCACCAGATAGGGTTTACCCAATTCATACTTGGGTAGTGGCTATGCACTCTTGAACATGAACCGTTAATTTTCTTGTCAGAAAAAAAGAACAGGTGAAACCAACACTTATTTTCTTGTAATAATTATGGTGGGTTTGATACATGGTTACATACGAAGAAGCTAATTTGTTAAATGTTTTCCGGCGAGAAAGAGGTACATCGACGAGAATTTATATTGTTCGACTTCCTCAAATAATATTTTAGCAAAAATTACCAGTAAGAAAACTATTATTAGTAATACATAGTATTATGTTCTCAGTATCAATAAGAATCAAATTTTTGTGGTTCTCAATCAGCTAATTATTGTATGTTCTAAGTTTGTTTTGCTATTTTGGTAGATTTAGGATCATAAGGTCATATTATTTGATTTTTGAGTAATGTTCTGACAAAAATTACTAAAGCAAACTTTATTAGTAATACATATCATATTTTAAGATATTTTTTTATATATGTTTGTGACCTTATAAATGATTGTACATTATAAGATCAATGCCTTTGTTATTTTAGAATACACAATTCATGGAAATATGGTCAAAAGTTTGCTTCATGCTCTAGTAATTTTATTTTTTTAAAAAAGTCATATTTTGCAAAAAATAACGAATTCTTGAAGATCTCCTTTATTACAAAAAAGATAGACAGCAGAAAACAAATGTACAAACAGTGCAGCAAACTGCACAAGTCTCTTGCATTTGAGGTCCCAAATCCAAAGCCAAAGCCACCACAAAACTTTATCCACATCACGACCCGAATTCCCCAACCATTCTTCTGGGTAGAACAGAGGATAGCAGGATCACAACAATGGCTTCCTCAATTTCAACAGGAGTAATATTTCCTCTCGGCTTCAGAAATTCAACTCAAAACCACGCTATTAGAACAGTTCATCTCTCACCATTCGCCATGAAAACCTCACCCAACCTTAGTTTTACTCGCAGCGTAGCTGGGTTTGCTCCAATTGTTGTCCATAGAGTTACCACTGTTGCTTCTCCCTTTGAGAATAACCCCAAACCCCTCACTGTGGTCTCTGCTAAAGGCTACAAAATGAAAACCCACAAGGTGAAGTTATTTATATTTCGTTTTTCTTGTTTTGAGAATTGAGGTTTTATGTTCTTAAATTTGTGAACTTTAATGGGAATTTTAGGCTTCAGCGAAGCGATTCAGGGTGACTGGAAGTGGGAAGATAGTGAGGAGAAGGGCGGGAAAGCAGCATTTGCTAAGAAAGAAGAATGCAAAGAGGAGATTGAGATTGTCTAAATTGGTTTGGCATCATTTCTTATGATTACCTGAATATGATATTAAATCTGTCTTCTTTTTACCTTATTTTTGGTTTCTTTTTCCACATCTTAACTTACTAACTTGTATGGAGGCAGAATTTGCATTGTTAATGCTTCACAAATTGGTTGGATAATTGGAGTTGTTCTATTCATTAAGCATTTTAAGTGGTCGGATGGCTTTCCCGTATTCTCTCTTCTGTGTTAGCTTGTTTGAAACTCATAGATAATTGGCTGAAGATAAAAATTTAAAATACAAGCCATCTTCTAGAAAACGAAACTTTAGTCCATACTACAAATTTCCTAGGTGCTGTTTTTGGGCTTAATGTTGTCTGCAATTATTCTTGAGCAGATTATTGAGCATCCCGAACTTGTGTTGCAACACTTTTTGACTATTTTAAGATAGCTTATCGTAGTTTCTGAAATTCTTTTTGCTGTGCATGAATATAATATTTCTTTCAGGTTACATCTGCATACTCACACATATATATTTCATTTTTTTTTTTCAGAGCATGCAAATTTGCATTTATGTAGATATGAGACTGTATAAGCATGAAAAACAAGTATAGTTTTCTTCTGTCTATAAGAATGCAGAGAATCTATCTATGCATCTGTTCATATGGACACATTAATTATGGATATATGATCTTTTCTTCATTGACATAGAGAATTAGATATCCTTAGTGGACAAAAGGATAGGGAAATAAGGAAGCAAGTAAGCTTGTTTTAATTTGTATTTGGAAAGTATATCTCATTTAGTTTCTCACCTGTTCACCATGAGAAACAGGTTTATCCTGCATTAATGGTTTTGTGTGAAAGGGATAAAATATTGGTCAGGGAACTACATTTTTGAGTATCAAAGTGCAAGTATTAGGTATGTTTAGGTTATTGGAAAGAGACTGGAGCTTCCTTAGTGCAGATTGTGAGTGCAAACTAGCAATTAGTTGCATTCCTACATACAGTTGAGATATCATTACAAAGGTGACACGGCCCTTGGAAGAGGTACATTGTAATTGAGAACTAGGCTTACGAGCAAACACTGAGTTGAAGAATTCCTATTACCGCCTGCTTGACTAATAAATTCACCCACTTAATTAAAGAACAGAGAGAGTGGGACCTGATTTTAATGGTGTCACTGTGAGAATTAGTGTTAAGTATGCAGAGAGTGACAACTCAATTAGGAGAAACAGAAAGATGAGATGGAATTTTTACAGGAAGAATGAAGACAGATGAGGAGGTGCATCTGGTGCTTTGGAAAATGGGATATTCTTATTTTATTTTTCATTTGGTATACCCAAAGATTTTCTTTTGCAACAATCTTGTCATTACAAGTAGCCCCCATATATATTTCCATTACTCAGCAAGAGTAGCAAAGTTTCGTCCTTTCTTCCTATAGTTTGTCATGGCTCACCAGTGTCAGTAGAACTTCCACTCATCTTGAAGCTCTTATATATCTTAAACATGGATAATGTGCTGACAGAATGTCCAAACAGACTAAGTGTTCCAGTATAGATTTGTAATGGGTCACTTCACGTCAGTTAAATGTATAAATAGACTAAAGCTCATGACCTATTTTTCTTAATTCAATCAGTCTGCAGTTGCATATCTTACTTCATCCATCCTTTAACTCTGCCTAGCCTACAAGAGCTATGGGTTAAGGGATTAGCAAGGGAGGCAGGGGAATTTATTTCTTAAGATTGGATATACTTTACTGAAAGGCTTATATCCTTATGAACTAATTGTGAGGGCGCATAGATAATAATTGCATTTCTCATATTACTAAAGTGTAACTCTCCATAAGTATGGATGATCTTGGAAAATATTCTGCTGAATTTGTCCTCCTAAAAATATCTCATTTCTTGCTGATTTGGTGTAGCCTTGATAAGAACATGGGATAATATTCTTTTTCTACTGCTGCATTTCAACTTTGCTTATGTTGTTTACTTCATGCTTTTATAGGTGCAAGTTGATCGCAGTGACTACAACAATGTAATCGGCGCTTTGCCTTATCTGAAAGTAAATCGTGCCAACTAGAGCTGATGGTTTAATCAAGCTGTGCAGAGTATGCTCCATTTTTTTTTCTTGTATACTGGGGCTCGTACTTCTGATGGAGATCAAAACCAGTCCATTCTTTATGTTCCCTTTGTATTTATCCGGAATCTTTCACTACTATTTATTTCACAAGGGTATTTTCTTGTCTAGAACTTCCTTTCCAATGGATATCACCAATGCAGGTTTTCAGGAAATTTTCCTAAATCTTGCTGTGAATGTGTTACTATATTTCAATTGACATGATAGCTGTTCCATGTTAAGATGGGAAATTTATTGACCTTTTCTTGTTGTTCAAGGACATTCAGCAACTGAATCATCCTTTTTATTAACATGGATTGGAGGAGCATCTGATGACACCATTTTAGGCCTGAGGTGTAGATACACCATTATTATTACGCCATATCGTTTCTACACAAAGAGAATGATCAAGTGAAGCTAAATAAGACAATTATATGAAAAATAATATTAAAAAAAACTATCTGTAACACTTTTGGATTTCACAAAGTAAAGTTTGCCAAAATAGGGCAAATCAGTAGACACTGAAGACCTGCTAATTAGAATCAAATTCAAACCTCTCAAATTCCTTAACCTTTTTTTTTTTCCAAAAAAAAAAGAAAAAGAAAAACTTAATTTAATATTTTTAACTTACAAAAAATCAATATTTGCAGTTATGAAAATTTTTAGAAAATCATGAATAAAAATTATTGAACAACTTAAAAATTGAATCTGACTTTTAATAAAATAGAAATAAAACAAAATTTCATTCAATTTGGCACAATTCGAATTGAGCAGTGCTTTTGCGTGGATAAACATCATTAATCGAAGCTCTAACTCCTCGTAGGATTCCAACAACGGATTTTTCCCTTCCTTGAACGAGGACTTTGATTTTCTTATGATATTATGCTTTTTCATTGCAAAAATATCTTCTTTTTTTCTTTTTTTTGAAGAAATTGCAAAAATATCTTAAGAATGGAAACATTTTCTGGTAGTGAATTTAATTTTAATAAAGGAGTGAAAATTTGTAAGTATATCTTTACAAGTACGATTCACAAAAAAAAGTCAAAATATAAAACTATAATTTACTTAAAATTGTCTACGAAAGTAATACTAACTATTTTCATTTAAAGAAATTTTTTTATTATTGATAGGTGAGTTTGCTCTCATACAGTTTTTACTTTTGATAATTTTAATCCTTATTATTTTTTAAAATCTTTTGAGATCCCAACATTTATATGTTTAGTGACTTTGACTTTTATCGTTTTATTTTATTTTTAGGCCCTTAAAGTTTTTTACGTTTTACGAGTTTAGTTCATTTGGTCAATTTTTTACAAAAAAACTAATAAAGATTTTGTAATAGGGTAAAAAGAAAATCACACTTTTTCCTTATATTTCTAAAAATGGAAAAAATAATCATGATTTTGTTAAATATAAATTGAGGAACATATTGACATTATCCAAGTAATGAGCTAAAATATACCAAATATACATATCCAAATTGACCTTTCTAATAAAGGAAAAACTTTAACAAATGTTACAATATCTCGAATCATTATTTTGTTTTGTTAAAATATAAGTGGAGGAACATATTGAGAAATCTAATTAATAAGCTAAAACGAATGTTTAATTGACATGTAAGAATCTAATTAT
This sequence comes from Apocynum venetum, assembly GCA_019593545.1. Classification (NCBI taxonomy): domain Eukaryota; kingdom Viridiplantae; phylum Streptophyta; class Magnoliopsida; order Gentianales; family Apocynaceae; genus Apocynum; species Apocynum venetum. The sequence continues at coordinate 30,015 of SRSM01000353.1, forward strand.
TATTTGCAAACCTTTACTAAAATGAATGTTTGATTGACACATAAGAATCTAATTATTGTTTGCAAACCCCTTTCTACCGTACATAAATATAATGCCCTTTTTGTCTCCTATCTGGCTTTATGTTTCCCGTAGAAAGAAGGACAATTGAAGGAAGCCAAAACCTCTATTTTGTTTTGTTTATTATAAGTCGAGTAATATATTGATATTATCCAACTAATAAGCTAAAAATCAAGACGAAGTGGATAATAGGATATTTAAAATATATTAAAAATACATATTCAAACTGACCTTTCTTCTAAGAAAGGAAAAACTTTAGCAAATGTTACGATAACTCGACTCATGATTTTGTTAAATATAAGCTAAGGAATATATTGATATTATCCAACTAATAAGCTAAAAGTGATGGCAAAATTCCTAATAGGATATTTAAAATATATTAAATATATATATATATATATATATATCTAACTCATGTTTCTTTTTCTTCTTTTTTTTTAAATTCACAAGGGAGATAATTAAAGTTTTTACTCTAAATATACTATTTTCTAATTTTTGAGTCCATCATATACCTTTATGTAGGGGTGTTCAAAAATCGAACCAAACCGAAAAATCGAACCAAAATTTAAAAAATGGTTTGGTATTTTGGTTTTTCGGTTTATTCGGTTCGGTTAACCGAAATTTTTTAAATTACGGTTCGGTTTTCGATTTCAACTTTAGAAACTTCGGTTAAACAGAAAAATCGAAGTTTTTTTTATAAAAAAAAAATTGTAATTAATGTTAACCAATTTTATTTACTTCAAAAATTATTTATATGTTTTTCTATTTGAAGTGTTTTGGTATCCACAAGATGATTATTAAGTATTGTAAAAGAAGTTCATTCATTATATTTTGGTATATTATGAATCATTTTCGATATTTTTCTCATTGAAAATGTGTAAATAATATAATAATATGATTTAATTGATAAATTTTCTTTTTTTTTGCCTATTTTTTGAATGTGCTTGTGTATTTGACATCATCATTTCATTTAATCATATTTATTTAAGCTCATTGAATTTTTTTTGTAAAAAAAAAAAAAACTCATTGAATTTTTTTTTAAAAAAAAACAAAAAAAAGAGTGAAATTTCGGTTTAAAACCGAATCGAACCGAACCGAACACCGCAATTTAAAAACCGAACCGTAGTATAGTTAATATGGTTTGGTTCGGTTTATCCAAGTAAAAAAACCGAAAACCGAAAGACCAAACCGAAATTGTAAAAACTGAACCGAAAAACCGAATGAACACCCCTACGTTTATGAGAATTGTGATCCACCATGATGAGAATGCTGAACTATTTTTTTTATAAAAAAATGTAATTAATAACCGATCTTATTAATGGTGAATCGATTTAAAAAAAAAATTCGAGGGTCGATCTTTTCATTGACATATTAGGATTTCTTTTTTTAAGGGTTGGTCTTGCCAATGACATACATATATTTTTTTAAAAAAATATTTAAGAGATGGTCTTGACATTGACGGCCCCTATTTTTAGAAAATTAATACCCATTTGTTAGTCTATTTAGAGAATTGAGGGAAAACAACCCAATCAATTAGAGGATGATTCAACCAATGGTTTTCATATCTGGAGTTGAGTCTTTTGGGTCATTACATTTGCATTTGCATTATAAAAAAGGTGTGCCAATGTCAAAACCATCCCTTGAATTTTAATTTTTATAAAAAAACAAGTTTGCCATTGGCAAAATCAATCTTTGAAGAAAAAGAAAAAAAACAATTCAGTTTGTCAATGGTAAGATTGGCAATTGATTTTTTTTTTAATTTTAAAAATTCAGTCCATCATTAGTAAGACCGATTCTTAATTATATTTTAAAAAAATTAATTCTTCATTCTCATTATTACATTCTTATTTTATATCAAGTTTATTTTTATCAATAACGGAGAGATATATGATAAGACCGTAATTATCATAAAGGTACATGACGAATTCAAAAATTAGAAAATAATATATTTAGTGTAAAAAATGAGGAGCATTAGATATTAGTAATTAGTAATTAGACATAGTCGAACCCAGGTAAACCAGCCACCTTGTTCACTTGGGTAAAACCTCTCCAAATATAACTCATATTTCTAAGAAAATGAAAAACTTTAGCAAATGTTACGAGAGCTCAGAATTATTATTTTATTTTATTAAATATAAGTTGAGGAACATGTTGATATTATTCAACTAATAAGCTAAAAATCAGGCCTAGTGGGTAATTAGAGATTTAAAACATTCTAAAAATAAACGCATATCCAAACTGAACATATTGATACGAAAGAATCTAATTATTGTTTGCAAGCCCATCAATACCGTACCTGAATATAATGCTCCTTTTTGTCTCCTCTCTCGCTTTCTGTTCCCCACCGGAGGAAGGAAAAGCAGAGGAGACCAAAACCTTTCTCCTATTTTAGGGTTTGTTTTCCGATGATCCTCCAATTTTCTTTTCCTTTTCCTTTGTTTCAGTCGTTCATCTGAAGCTCTTCAACTCCTCCGGCATTGACTTCATTGCTGAACATTTTCAAACAGATTTTTTTCCCCCTTTGGATTGTTGGTGGTTGGAACTTGATGGTCGAATTGTGACGAATGGGATCGCAAATGGCGTCGTCTGGAGCAAATGATGATAATTTTCCGGTGAAGTTGGAGATCATGGCGGAGGATTCTCTAGATGACGAGTTCGGACCTCTCAATAAGCGCTCCAAGTTGTCTCCGTCCTCGTCATCATCCCCTCAGGTCTTTTTTTTAATATTATTTTATATATATTCTAAAAAATTAGTTTTTTATTTTATACTCTTTTTTTGTAATTCTATTTTCTTTTTTAGTTAGTTCAATGGGGGTGGTACGATTCTTGGAGCATTTTTCAGTGTGGTTTTGGATTGGATTATTTAGTAGATAACCGAATGCAGGGTGAAATAACAATTTTAGTTTCCTATTTTGGTTGTGTAATGGTGTGGATGCGATTTGACATTCCCTTTTGTTTCTAAGGGTTTATCGGATTTGTGCGTGCTTAAAAGGGATCATCCCGTATATGAATTTTTATTTTACTAGATTATTGTTCACATCTCTAGTTTGATGTTATCCCTCAAAATTTATGTATTTGTCTTTTCATTTTTCTTTTGGAATTTCTGCAACAGTGGAGCTCTGGCAACAATGAGTGTCCAGCTCAATCTTTGCATTACAATCCGCTGGATGAACCTGGACCTCTTGGGCTGCGGTTAAGGAAGAGCCCATCATTGCTGGATTTGATTCAATTGAAGCTATCCAAGGGCTGTGCTTCTTCTGGGGACTCTTCCAATGTTAAAAATCCTAGTTCCCATAATAAAAAAGATGGGAGAGTCACTGATACTTCAGTTGCGACTGATAAGTCAAAAGTGAAGGCATCTAATTTTGTGGCTTCACTTTTAAGAATTGGAAGTTGGGAGGTAACTATTACGTGGTTTATCATTTTTCAGATTTTAAATGAGAAAACTTTCTGCTTTTGTCTGATGTTGTAATTCTTCAATATGCCAGTTTACATCAAGGTATGAAGGTGATTTGGTGGCCAAGTGTTACTTTCACAAGAGTAAGCTTGTTTGGGAAGTTCTTGAATGTGGGCTGAAGAGTAAAATAGAAATTCAGTGGTCTGACATCATGGGTCTGAAAGCAAACTGTCCTGATGATGGTCCAGGCTCTTTGACTGTAGTGGTATTATGTACTTTAAGTATGCTATAAATGCTAACTTTCTGTTTCCTCTATCTTATTCAATTCTATTTTCTGGTTAAATCATTTACATTGGATCTATGATCTTTTAGCTTTCCCGGCCTCCTCTCTTTTTCCGGGAGACTAACCCGCAGCCTAGAAAGCATACCTTGTGGCAAGCAGCTTCAGATTTTACTGGTGGACAGGCTAGTACACATAGGTAACTATTACAGAGCTTCTTGTGACCAAGAAAACTTCTGCTTTTGCATATCAACAAAAAGAAATAGGAGAGGCTATATTCTTGGTTAGTTTTCACTAACAAGACAAATAAATACATACTCCCTAGTTGTTCTCGTTGTTCCTTTAGATGTTTAACCTTTGCTTCACAGAAAAAAAGATGAATCCATCTACATTGATGTTCTCATTTTGTGTGTGGTTTTTTTTAATTATTATTTTTTTTTTTAATTTAATCTGATTTTGCTAGGATTGGGTTTATTGTCAGCTGGTAAAGAGTAGGGATAAAGGCATCCAAGTTTGACTATTCTTCAGCTTTGAAATGAGAATCTGTAACATTCCTAACTGTAATGAAGTATAAATTTTTGGATGATATGCTATTTATAGGTACAAGTTATATTTGTTAGGCTTTTTGGCTTTTTGATGCATCTTGTTTCTTGTGATAGAACTTATCCAAAGTCCAATAAAAGGTTCAAAAAATTAAGATGGAAAGAATCATTTCCTTGATGAAAATGATCATAACTTTGTAATAAGCTATATGCTTTTATTTGTGGATATATTCTGTGTATAGCACAGCACCTGAATGTCTCTGGATTGGTCTAGAATTTCAGTTGATATATCTCTTCCAGACTTTTATTGCCAGTTTTTTTTTCTCTCATGAAAGGTTTCATAAGCTCTATTACTATTTTAGTAATTTTGTTTTATATTTTCTTGTGTAATTTGAGTAGGCGACATTTTCTACAGTGTCCACCAGGGTTGTTAAACAAGCATTTTGAAAAGCTGATCCAGCGTGATAATGGACTCAAGATCTTGAGCCAACAGCCTGAGATAGTAATGGACTCACCATATTTTGAGACACAAGCTTCTGATCTAGAATATTCTGATGCAATGAAAACCTCTATAATATCTAGTCAACTTATGATCGGAGGAACTACCTCCGTTTCTTCCTTAACAGATGGAGCGTCACCAGCCACAGAATTGTCTTCATTGACCTATGAACAATGGGATACTGCCTCACCACATTTGTCTTTGGAGGCTCCTTCCCCTAGCTCAGGTATCATTTTCTCATCATAATCCTTGTGAATGCTGTAAAGTCCACAAAGGAAGTTTCTCATATTTGTTCCCAGAGTTATGTTTCTTTATTTGTGAAAACAGTTCGGTGACTGGTAAATTTTTTATGAAAAGAATATAGTTAACTTTATCGATTGAAGCTCTTGATCATTTTCTAGTGCTATCTTTTGGCTTTATTATTATGCTATTGGGATATTCATATGCAGCCACATGCAGCTTGTTTAGAGTTACCACATCCTTTATAGTCTTGTTTACACAGCATAACTAAAGACTATATATAGTTCCATTTTACGTTCTTTTTTTTCCTTACAAAGGATTTCTTTACTGTTGCAATTTTTCTTGATTAAACATTGTGAGTTGTACTTGATTTCTCTTTTGTACGTGAAAGAGAGCTGACTGCTACTTCTTGATTTGGTTGTACCCATATAAAAATGCACATTTTTTTCTACTAGTGTATGATCTTTTGATGGACTACCAGTAACTTTCAGTATGTTCTGGTTTTGTTATTGGGGTTTTTAGTTTTTTATGCTGTTGTGTTGCCTTGGTGTAGCTGCTAGTTTGAACTTACATATTATTTGTTCGTGTTCTTGGCCAATAGGAGGAAGTACAGAACGTTTTAGTTGTCTTTTCTCAACTATTAGGCGTATAGACTCAAGATGAATTGTAAAGATGATGTTATAATTCATAAAATTCCAATTTAGCAACTTTGGCTTACTTCAGCGCTAATTCTGAATACTTGGAATAGATTTGATAGACTTAGGTTTTTATCTTTGTACCTGTGGTGGGACTATGTGATAGAACACCTTTATAAGATATAGCTGCTCTTCATGGAGGGTATTCTTATATTTATCACTGATCATCTTCTGCTCATGAATAGTGATGGATGCATGTACAATGGAAGGGATCGGCAGTGGTAAACAGTCTGATTCTCAAGGTCTGAAAAGTTTGGAACAGCTGAAAGCACCAGGATTACACCAATCAATATCTATGAGTGACCTTGTGAACCACATCGGACATTGTATTTCAGAAAAAGTGACTGCAGGAGATATTCCTTCTGATAAGGCATTAGAATGCCAGGACATGCTTGATAACATTTCACAGATTTTGCTCAGTGATACTCAAACTATACAAGCTTCAGATGAGAAATCTTTAATGAAAAGGGTCAACTCACTCTGCTGCCTTCTCCAGGATCCTGCAGCAGCCTCCAGTCTGCAGGTTGACGGTGATAATCTTTACCAAGGACCTAATAATGGAAGAGATGTTCAATCCAACCAGCCTTCAGACTACATGCATGAAAGGCAGGCCAATGGTAACTTTTTAACTTCTGTTGTTCCCACCATGACGTTCATGGTTCTAAGCAGAGTCCGACCATCTCGAGGAAAGACTCCTTGGGAGACCTGCTATTTCAACTGCCCCGTATCGCATCTCTTTCAAAAATTTTGTTTGACATAGCTGAAAATGAGGAAAGTCAAGATAGATGATGATGCTATTTGGTCGAGCATATGAAGATTATAAGTATTACTAGGTACTTAAAACGGTTCTATGTTTGCATCCTGTGTTCTGGTTGCTCAAATCAATAATTAGATATTGGAAATTGCTTTGGCTTCGGAAATTTAATTTATGATGAATCCTCGTAATTTCCTAAAACTGGTTCTGGTTTTATTCCCTGCTGCTCTTCGTTTAGAACTGGTACTTTGCGCAAATGCTTTTTGGTTTGGTGGTTTGGAAAGCTATTAGCCACTAAGGAATTGCCCCCGTCTTGGCATTCGCCAAATCAAGATGTTTGTTTACCTATATAATTATTCCTCCAAAATCAAAGCATATTTTGGCCAATCAATTAGGTTCGGCTGGTTTGGTTCTCAGCATGAAGATGATTGAATCGAATTTAAGCTTAAAAATTGGACTTAGGACATAATGACGTTTAGGTTCTTTATGCTCAGCCGATCTTGAGCATTCCTCGACTACAATTTTTACTAATTATGTATTTAAAATAGCTTTTGATATACAGAAAAATACAGTATCAATTATAAAAGGACTCCTTTTTTTAAAAAAAAAGAAGAAGAAAATCATCGAAATGTTTGAATTTTTCCAGGGAAAGAGTATCTAAAGAAAGCAAATGAGTGCCTTGAAAATTTCTCAAGATTATGCCTAAGACTTGCATGTCAAGAAATTTTTGCCGTTTTGGCTTCCCACATTTAGCTATGGAGATCTAGGCATGTTTAATCATGAAATCAAAACTATGCCAAAATTTCGTGATACTCATGATTATACTGAAAAATTATTTCAACCTCAATCCATTGAGAAACAATCTTGCAAACTTCTAAAAGTAAAATGGGTAAAAACGAAATCTCATCCAAAATTTCTTGGAATGTTAAAGTTCCAGTAAACGAGGACCAAATTTCCAAAATGTGCAGAAACCCTAGGAAGAAATTAGCGGACATATCACATTTCAACATATCCCGCAAATTCTTTTGGCAATAAGTTTATTTCAAATAAATTTTTTCAATGAATTTCCATTATGAATCAAGATCAATGAAGTTTATTGCTAAAAGATTTACAATGTCAATTGGTTTGGAAAATTTTCATCCATATGAACTGAGACACACAAAGCAGGAAGGATCACTTGACTGATCCTCAGGCACAAAGGAATCCAAGCATTCAGAATGGAAAACATGACCACATGCCAAAACAGCAATATCAGGAAGGAGAAATGCTGGTTGAATTTCATCCTTGTGCTCATTGTAACACTCATGAACTTCCCAATCCTTGAATGGAGAATAGAAATCCCTTTCACATATAACACATTTTTCTGTAACAGATTCGCTTGTTTTCACTGAACCTGCAGGCAAAATCACAAACTCTTAGTAAATGATCTCACCAAGAACAAATGATTATGATAATGATAAAATTGCAAAAAGAAGTGCAGAAGTGTTTTATCTGGGAGTACCATCGCATGAAATGTAGTATGTGGGAGAAGTAGGTGATGGATTTCTTGATCTTTCAGGAGAATCAGGTGGTGTCAAGTTTCTTGATTCACTATTCGGATGCTGCTTCTTGGTTTTTACTCTCCAGACCTTCTGAGACGAAGAATCTTTTTTGAAATGATTTGTTTTATTATCCATTGAAGAAAGTTCAAATGAGGAATTAACTCGGACTCTGCTTTTCTGAACTTTTGTTGAAGGGTTTTTGGCGGACCGCTCAGGAATCTGCGGAGCTTTTCCTTGCTGCCCGACAGAATTCTTGTGGGCTTTTGATTTCATGATAGTTGGTGAAAAATTTTCAGATGGCGGATTGCCTTGGTTCGGAGTAGCTCTTGAAGCTGATCTTGAAAGTCTATCGGTTGAAGAATTACTTCTTTGTGCTTTCTTCATTTCTGTAGAAGGTTTTGGATTCTTGGTTGGCTGAGACGTACATTCCTGAGCTTGAACTTGCTGAATGGTAAAACTCTTATGGTGTTGGGTTCTCTTAATGGATGTTTCTGCAATTTTAAAAAATGTCTTATGTGATACTGCAGCATTCAATCTATCAAATAAAAAAGATAAATCTTGAGAATGAAATGTTGAATTCTGGGTTCAAATCTTAATTAAAGAAATTTTATATGCAGTTGTGCCTATTGTATGCCATTCTTGCGGAACCCTGTATTTAAATTTTCATGTTTGTAGGTATTATTCAGTGTTAGAAAAAGCAAGGGAAAAAGTATATAATTGTGCTGCTGACATCTAAAGAATGAAACCACCGTACAATCAGTTTCATGACATAGTTTAAATGTCTCAGGAAACTGTCAATGAACAGTAAAACCAAATGTTAATGGAGTTAAAAAGAGCAATTCTAAAGTGTAAATCCCTTCAAGGAGAGAGTTAAATGTGTAGAGTGAGTTTCAAAACAACAACTGAAGGGCAGAATGCAGTATTTGAACCATCAACTATTAGAGAAGGCATGGTCTACCAAGGAAGGCATCTCAAGTAAATATAGGACTGACAGGAAGACACCTCACAGTTACTCTGTGTAACCTTAATTTTGTGTAATAACATGAAAACTATAAGCAGTTCCTCAGTCTACACTAGGCAAGCCCCGCGTAAAGGTAAAAAATTTCACATTTGTACTAACGTAGCTTACTTCTTTGACAATGTATGTTGTGTAATTTACTCATCTTTTGAAGTTATAGACTAACAGATCAAAACAATGGTCAGAATCCAAGTATCTACTAAATTCAATTAATGATGTCAAATAGATTACAACTTTGTTTCACAGGCATAACAATGTTACAACTGTACCTTCTTGTTGTTTCGCATTGGCTCTTCTTGAAGCCCTGGTCCCAGGTTTACTTTGGAAGTTCGAGACATCATTACTAATGAATTGCCGACCTGACGATTCTGTTTTGATTGCGGAACTTAGTCCTCCTCTTTGAAGATTCTGTTTGCTTCATGACCTTCTTTGGTTCTGAAATTGTGAGAGAACTATCAAAATGTTCTTCGTCGATGTTAGTGTCTGCCGCTAATTGACCATCTATCCTAACGCTATTGTGCTCCATATGATTCACATTGCCTTCTGGTTGTACAAGAATATTTGGTCCACTGCAGGGCATAAATTCAACAAAATTCCCTTTTTCACAAGATCCCATATTTTCAAACCGATGAATCTCCGAGGCCTGCATGGAATCGACTTCTACATTGTCCTGACAATCTCTTTCCATAGTGAACCAGTCCTACATACACATAACAAACACTATTATCATCCGTAATTTCCTTTTTATGCTGATGAAACAAATTGAAATTAAATGAGCAATGAGGACAAGAATTGAAAGAACGTTACAGGGCATGGACAAAGATAGAGACCATAACTCATGAAAACTATCAAGTTGCTATAGGAAATCATCCAAGATACACCAGATAACAAAAAGATTATAACACTTTCTGTACAACTGATCAAAGGGCTAATTCATCATTAAAAAGGTTTGACCTTTGAGTATCAAGAAACAAGAATATGATCAAAGAATCAATTAACAAAACCCAAAACCAATTTATATAGTAATTAAGCTACAAGAAATTCCAGATTGAAGATTGTGAGTAGAGAGAATAATAAGGAAGAAGCACAAATTTACTTGAGAAAAGCCAAAGGAGCCGAAAACTGAGTATAGAGAGAAGAAGAATGGTTATCAAGAAGAGGGTTTGTGGCGTTCGCCGCAAGGAGTTCTTTTCTTGGCTTTTAAAGGTTTCCCTAGTGGGGTCCATATGACTTCCTCCTTTCCCGACTGGGCTAGGATCTGCTTTTCCCTTCTTTTCCCTTCTTTCCCCTGGATTTTTAAGAGCCAAAAATAGTAAATTCAAAATCATCTCTCCTCTTTCTTCCTCCAAAAATAAATAAATAAATAAAATGATCTCCTCTCATGTAACCTTCTTGATAATAAAAGAGGGATGGCACCGTTGACTAGGGATGTTTATTTGGTTTTTGGGTCTATAATTATTATTTCTTTTTCAAAATCGAATCTAATAATTATGTTTAGTTTAGAATCAAAATTTATTTTAATATAATATATTAATATTAAAATTACTTTTTATATATTAAATGTTTAAATATCCCTTTTAATTAAATAATTTATTTTAAATTTTAATTCGATTATTTTTATTCGATTTGGTTTCTAAAGTCATGAGCAGAAAATCAAATAAAATTAATTCTTGGATTAAAACTAAATCGAACCAAATTACTGAATTTATAAATACAATTGATTCAAATACAATTTGATTCAATTTGTTTTTTAATTAAATTTTAAAATAAAAATAAAATTAGTAGCATGAGCTACAATAAAAACCCTTAAATTTTATACCGAAACCTCTCAAGATGATGGTGGACTTTAATCTCTATCTTCGTTTCCAATTCCTATCTATACTCTTTCCTCTTTTTTTCATTCTCATTTTAATTTATTGGAGATTTCGTCTCTATTTCTATTAGAAAAAAAATTACTATCCTTGCTTCATCCTCAAATAGGAAAATGATGTAGAAAATATTTCACCTGCAAGAAAATAATAATAAAATTCTTTTATCCAATTTCAACCACTTTAATATTTTTAAAAATAACACTTATAATATTGATTTGATATAATCAAAACTATTTTATTACATGAGGGATGATAGTTATCGAATTGGAATTTCTAGGTCTTGGGTGAAATGTGCTAATTACTATCTGCAATCTCTTTGTCAATATAATTATAATTAGAAAATTGAAAAAAAGATGAATAAAATAGTAGTAGTAATTAACTACTTATATATGAATAATTATTATATTATAAATAGTTAATAAAAACAAATATTTTATTGTATATGTATGTGTTTGTTAGTGAAGATTAAATAAAGATGAAGTAGTGATAACATGGGCCGGATCCCTACTAATTTTTATTTTTTATTTTTATTTGTTTTTGGAATTCCCTTCTCTCTTTGTCCGGGATATTGGGAGGTAAATATCACTTTTTTTTCCTTTTCCATGTAGCCACTTAATCTAAAATAAATTAGAGCATATATCATAAAAGGTTCTTTAACAAATTTTAACTAATCTTTTTCTCAAAAATCTAATGCTCATATTCCTGTTTTGAATATTAAAAATGAATATCTTTTTTAAAAAATAAATTAATTTAAATTCCACCAATATAAATGTGAATATTCTTAATTTAAGAGACATTCGTCATATCTTAAACTGCCAAGCATTTCAGACACGAAGGAATATAAAACATTCCTAATTCATGAAGATTCAGAGTATATAAAGATGGATTGACACCCAAATCACCATAGAAAGGATTGGATTAGATATTCCAATAGCACAACCTTACATTTCTGTCTTCCATCATATCAACTTTTGCCATTCGCAAGATCAGGAAGGAGGCGGCGAATGAATTGTGGTATCAGGTAACATGGCTACTGTCACTACAAAGTATTCACAGCCAACAGGGAGGCATATGGGTTTGATGCCGATCCTGAATTCAAGGTCAAACGGTTGGCTCCAGTGTCGGAAGTTAGCATGTCTGCCTGATCTCTGTTATGCTCAGTGCTTGAGGTGGTGGTGTGATCTCACCATTTGTCTTTCAATATGCACAATTTGACCTACAATGAAGGAGGACGATCTGGGAGATGATCTGTAAACAATGCCACAGATTCTGCAGAGAGATAATAGTGGGAGAAGTTTCGGTTTATTGCCTCGTAGTGCCCAACAGAGTTGAGAACAAAAGCAGCTATCTCGTGTACTCCAACCGACCAAAAGATATCCTCTCTTTGTTTGCCTGGTATTCAACAAGTAGAACATATAATTCACTGAGATATTCAGTTGCTTAAAATATGAAGAGGCAGATTCAGTGTCCTCAAGAACACAAAACTCTGAAATGTTTGGCAGAATAAGACAGGCTCAATTAGAGTTGGCTTCTCTGTTATCAGAAAATATGAAACTGCAAAATCTTAGCAGAGAAAGATTTAAGTACAGGTTCAACTAGATAACATGACCAATATCATCACCAACAATAAAATATACCTGCTTCTCAAGTTGATGCTTCATGTAAAGTGTGTTAACCAACTCCTTTTTTTCTTCCAACTCCTTTGTAAGCTGCTCATTTGCAGCTTCTGCTTTTGAATATCTTTCGAGCAGCTCTGCTCGATGCCTTGACAAGATGCTAACTTTATCAGCAAGTACCTGGATACACTCACGGAACTCCACAGTGCCATCTTCTTCATTTTCACTGACGGAACTGAATTTTAAATATTAAACAAGGGAAGTAAAAGTTAGAAATTTAGAATTTAACTTTCTTCGCTATCAGTTCCAGAATCATCCAACTGTGAACAAATGATGAAAGGCTAGATCTCTGGTAGGAGTAGGTAAGACAAAACATCAAATGATACTCTTAATTCCATCAGTTAAGAGCACTAAAGTAAATTTAAGTTATATTGGGCAAACCCTCTCTTCATTCAACTACATGCTAAATCAAGTACCTTAACATTTTAGGTATAATAATTCCATTTCACCAATCAAAAGATCTTTATTTGGAATGGGAATTAAGTGATTACATACAAATTTTGACATAATTATGAAAAATGGGAATCTAAAACTTATCACAAGGTTAAAGAAATATCTGTACTCTGACAGTTGGGAATTACTCTGCTGAGTTAACAATAATGGAAGAAAAGAATAAATTTACCAATTACTTTAAATACAAAAGCCAACAGTTAATCTTCAAGTTAAAATTAAACAAGAAATGAAATAGACTACGTACTTGGTAGAGACTGAGCCAAAGCTCGCAAGGATTCAGTAAAACCAGCCACACCACCAGATGAAACACAGCTTCTCAATCTTTCAAAAAGGCTGCGCATTTAACAGCAGATGCACGTAAAGAACTATACAGTGAGGCCCTTCGACCAGCCTCGCAAAGATGGGTTTGGGCTTCCTCTCTTGCTTCATGCAGGCAATTCTCCAAATGAGCACAATTCATCTGTCAACACAGAGTATAGCAACCATAGTTATTATGGAACAAAACTCCTAGAATGCAGCCCAATAGAAATATGAGCCTGCCTTTCATAACAGTGAATTAGTTTGTTCTTAAGTAAAAAAAGATAGGTTCAGCAAGTGTATTAGGATATTTCAAACCGCTCTTGCATGGCAGTGTTTTTATGTGGTACTGAAATTTTAAAACAGAGGTATGTACAACATGGCAGTACTCTAAGTAGGCAAGATTCATTTTAAAGATTACAACTTGAATTTCAATTGAAGCAAAGGAGCCTCTCTGTCCAATTCCCAATAATCAAACTTCCAATACCAAGTTAAGGTCAAACAAATTTTGCCAAAAATCAGTCTCTCTCCAAAAAGAACAAGCTTCCAACTTGTATAGAGAGAACCAACTCATTTATAACTAGACTAAATGAACCTTAATATCGAGGAATGAAGAATATGAAGTGTATAGGAAAAATGAGGGCAAAACCACTTTCTGGTCAAGAGTTTTCCATCTAGTCAGTGTGCCATCTAAACTTAGGCCATACTTTTAATTTGTTGAATCATTGATAGACAATTTGTAGGATGCTTCATATTCAGACATCAAGAATATGAAGAGGACCAAAGAAGTTCAGGCCAAAACCAACCTGTAGTCCAGAACTTTCTAACTTGCTAGTTTCCATCTCAACTTCAAAATCTGAGTTCATACCTGAAGTCTAAAATTGTGGCAGCTATGGCTTTTAGCAGGTGGATGGAACTGTATGGGAATGAAAAATTAAGGCTATATTTCAGCTGATTCTTAAAACTAGTTTTCCAATTTCCTATAAAAGCATATTTCAAAACACTTTTTTCTAACCCTACAATGTTCCCACTTAATCACATTAAAAGTATTTTTTTATTATTTTCTAATTAAGATTACAATATCAAATAATTTACTAATTATATTTTATACATTTCATAATATTATCAATCATGTGGGACCAAAACATATCAATCAACTTTCAATTCCCAATAAAAAATTCTTATCCAAACATAACTTCTTTTCAAAACAAACAAAAAACACTTTTAAAACCCAATCCAAATATACCCTAAGCCTTTAATGATCTTGTACTTACTAACTACACAGCCATCTGGACACAGATAGAAGATAGGGCAAAACTTTGTTGTTCAGATGCAATTTGAGAAATTATCAAATGTATGAAAAGAAACAAAACAAAAAACACTTTTAAAACCCAATCCAAATATCCCTAAGCCTTTAATGATCTTGTACTTACTAACTAACAGCCATCTGGACACAGATAGAAGATAGGGCAAAACTTTGTTGTTCAGATGCAATTTGAGAAATTATCAATTGTATGAAAAGCTAGTAAAAAAGGGCCATCTGGATGAAAGTGGTTTTAGCCTTGAAAATTTAATGAAAGAGCAGAACGATATTCATTGAAGTACGAGAAAATGAATTGCAGGTAACTTATAGAAAACATCTCAAAAGCTATATGCATGTTGAATCTTCAATAGGACTGCACTCCTCTGCTTAAAGGCACAAGCAAAATGAGACAACCCCATAGACTACAGAAGGCATAAAAACAAGGAACACTTTTCAGTGGTGACCTTTCAAATGTGACAATAAAAAATAAACAGCCTCTAGAATATCAGCAATGACAACAAATCCAACCATATTCAAAATTGTCATTTCCATCAAACAGGGTTAGTGACACATTCCCGACAGTGTTAAAAATTTCTCTAAACTTGCCACTTAGACTTTCCTTCTATTCCCCAATTTTTGGCACTAATTATCACTGAAATTAACAACAATTTCATACCAAAAGGAGTTCTGTTTAGTGGGCTCAAGGATGCACAGTCAAGAAATTCTTAAATTTCTTTGTATACTTGTGGAATAGTTCCAATTCTAATTCCATGACCACACCATCCTGTGCTTCTGAAAATCCCAGCAACAGAGACAGAGGAAGCAAGACAAATAATTTCAACATTCTTGAACAGCTATCCAATTTAAACAAATAATTTTTACAGGAGAAAGGTAGAGAGCAAAATAGGAAACATATTTTTTTACCTCGGGGTGGTGGGAGGGGCATCATTCCACTGAGGTACGGGATCATTGATAAATATATAAAGTAGTTGAATTCTATGTGGTATTTATTTTTCAATTGACATTACCTGAGATTCATCAAGAAGCTTCCGACTAATCTCCAACTCCCTACCAAGTTTGGTAACCTCCTCTTTCAAAGCTTCAAGTTTGCATTCAGCTTCAGTGAGCTGATCTGATTTTTCTGTAAGTGCACTTTGCAGCTGTGAAAGATCAGCATTCACTTTGGAATCCATAGCCTCTCCACTAACTGTACCAGGAGGCAAGGCATTTGAAGGCTGAGATTGGCTGACAGCCATACTGGTTGCAAGTGCATTGCCCCATCTGCCAAGGTGGTATCTTCCCATCTTTGTACACAGACCCCCCTTCATCTCTATGCGGATCTATCATGAGACGAATCCAGCTGAGGGTTCAGTATACCAGATGAATCTGACATATTATCCAAGTCCATGCTTCTTGTTCCTTACCTTGTTTAGACAGAAGCCCTGATTGACATTTGTCAAACTAGAGGCACAAGAAAACTCATCCATGGCTTCATGCAACCCAATGTTCTCATTAGTTTCTCCAACACCTGATACATCTGATTTACAGTCATGAGTCTTGACAGCCGATAAAGCAAGTTTAGATGCATCTCATCAATTGGAACCTCACGTCCTTGAAGATACTGATCAGAGAGTCTCTGCTCCAATTCTTGAATCCTTTCTCATAAGATTCACACTGCATTTGTTTCATCTTCAGCATTTGATGAAGATGTTGTTTCATACTCATCTTTCAAATTTAAAGCTTCAGTTGTTTTCTCAGCAGCAGTTTTGCAAAAACTTCCTATCTTACTTTCATCAAGTGATTCCTCATCGAATTCAACATCGATTGAACAAATTAGAGCTATTTTCGAAGCAAGGTCAGCGTTTAGCTTTGCATTCTCAACTTCAATCTTGCTTGTTCCAGCATCTCTACAACTCTGAACCCTCGATAATTCCAGAGAATCAAATTTCTCAGGGAAGTCCGCAGCAATTCCTTCAGTAGCTTCAGCTGACTGTGAACTTCATCAGACACAGAATTGAACCCTTTGAAGTACCATGCTTCTCAGTCTTGGAAGAAAAACCTACTAAATGCTCAGGAGCATAGCGGTCAATGTCAGAAATGTCATATCAAGCAAATTGTGTCAAAAGGAGTTATATTGACATCACACTCTGGTTAGGGGTATCATACAATCCCATGGAAGTTAGTATGTCCCTTGGTTATATAAACTATGTACTTTTAGAAATTCTTCTCGCCTCCTAACTTCCCTCTCTCTTTGCTGCAAGCCTTTCAGCCAACACTGTCCACCATACCCATATAGAGCTTCATTGCTGCCTTTCTTCTGACCACCTCTGCAAGACATGCCTTATAAGCAGGACCAATGCAACGCACGCCACTCTTAAATGTTCAAATTGGTCACTCTGACATTTCAAAGCCTCCTGGACAGAAAACTTGAAGCGAACATCTTTAATAACATACTGTATATATGCTATCTTTGTGTGTAATTATGCACAAAGATGTTCATTTCGTTCTTTTTATCCCGACAAATGCCTACACAAGAAAAATGGCATGTTCACAAGCCTGCATCTTAGGGAGATAACTTTTATCATGGCTGTCATACATAGGACCCAACGCTGAAACTGCATCATGAGACGAGAAAGTGAGGAGGAAAGTTGGCTTGTAAGGCAGTCATCTACAGTTTTCTTCACTGTATTGATATCTTTACTGAAAGACAAGAATTTAATCAGACATTAGTCATACAACCAACATGCAAGCGACAAGAGCAACAATCACAACAAACAAATGGAACAACAAAACTGGCCAAAAAAAATATCCACAACACGTGGAAAAAGGATCCACAACATACAAAACCACATTCAAACTATATCTGAACTCAGAATATAGAGAAATCCAACTGTGGAGCAAACGTTTACCAATCTTTACTAAACTCTTAGACAGCTAAAGCACTGGTACTAGTCCAGCTCTCTGGAAGTCAACAGAAAATATATAATTGACTCGAATACAAGGGAAGAGATTTTAACTTCTAGCTTTAATGATCAGCAGCATAGTAGGAAACAGCCTCGACCTAAATGGGAACTTAGGGACTAATTCTGAATAGTAACGACTAAAATACTTCATCAAATAAAAATTAAAAAAAGAAATAAATTCACTAGATCCACTTTTACACAGACTAAAGAAACTCTTTTTTCTAAATACCCTTTATATCTTAGAAATAAGAGAAAAAAGTTTGTTTTGAGAAGAAGAAAATTAAAATATGTCTTGGAAATAATGAATGAGGTGAGAAGGGAAAATAAAATAAGGGGTAATATTGGAAGTTAATGTTGAAATATCCATAACACGACTTATTTTTGAGAGCAAAAGAAATCATCTAGCGACTTATATTTCTCAGTCAGAGAGAAGGTACATTTTTTTAAACACAACTTTGAAAAGAAGCTGTAGCAAATTTCTGCAGCAGAAAGGATTTAAAATATCTATTCTGCAAATAAAAATGCTATTCACAAGAAATGTGGCACATTAATACTGAACTCCGTCTTGCAAGGAAGGGATAACTCAGAGTACATTGCTGACTATATTTTGCAAGACGGAGTTCAGTCCAAGCCTACACCTCTCTTGCCGCAAAAAAAGTGTTTTATAACTTATGTTGTGTCAAGTACATCTCCCAACCTTCCATTATAGGCTCCCAAGTACAGTAAAAGCTGACTTTGTAAATTTATACTACACTATAAATCTTCAAATAAAAGGTGGTATTCCATGAGCTGCAGATTATATACTTCAGAGGTGCCATGCACTGACATAAAACAAAAAGCAAGAACATATGGCAAAAATGACTCATTGCAATGAGATTCACCAATAGGATGCAAAATGTGCATGCTCCAAGATTATATGTCATGATGAGCAAAACAATCTTGTAGCTCCAACTGATAAACAAACAAACAAAATCCTATAATAAACTCGGTCTGAAGAATCAACAGTACTGAATTGAGATGGCACATTCTAAGATAATATCACTTTAAGCTTTTGGCAGCCAGTACTACACCGGAATTTTACAAATGCAACTAGAATAAATTAGCACTAAACTATTATGCAATGCAGCAAACATACAACCTTCTTTTCCCCAATCTCCTAGGCAGTAAAGGCAGACAAAAGTCAAACAGAAAGACAATTAAAAAACGTACCTTAGTGTTTGCATTATGCTTTTCTGTTCATTAAATATCTCTTTGATCTTTTATCATTGCTTCTAGTTCTCCTATCAGGGAAGAAGCTTTAAAGATAAAATAATGTTCAACATTTCGCTTTAGCTCTCCAAAGTCTTGTTTAAATTCAGAACTTTTTTCAAAACTGCCTGTGGGAGGTGCTACACTCCTCCACAATCTTCTTCAAGTTCTCTTCCTTACAAAATCCAATAAACACTTGCGATTATATCTGTAATGCAGGGAGAATTTGCAAGATCTCAATTTCTCCATATCCCTTCCACACAATTATCAGAAGATTGTTATGCCTCCGATACTGCTGAGAGTGAAACTTCTCAAAATCCCTGTAATTTGGAGAATCATCCTGTAGAAAATGATCCAAATTACGACCAGCAATATCCAAAGCTCTCTCTTGAACTTTCTGTTCTCTGTAAAGCCTCTCGCAGGTATCCATCTTAGCTAAGGTACGACTATAAATAGCATCCCCATACTGGAAATGATATCTGAATTGTCTCTCATAAGCAGGTAAGGCTTTCAGTGCTGGGTCAGAAGCATCATCCAAGGGGTGGGGATTGTTGGACGAGGATGGCAACAGTGGATCAGGAATATCAATAATCTCAACTTGCTCAGGTGCAGGCGATGGCGAATTTATTTCGCATTCTAGCTTTGTTAAACAAGAAAACTTCCCGATCATCAGATGGAGTCTATAAGCAGAGAGAGGACGCTGCTGTTCCAACTTCATGTCCAAGCATAAAAAAGCTGATCATTCAATTGAATCCCTGTAACTGATTCTAGGAATCTCTGGACAGTCTCAACAATTGTATCTTCATCACAATCTAGTTGAAATGAGTGTCCATTCTCAGCAATATGAACCAAAAGCTTGCCCACTGAACAACCCCTCCGCTGATATCAGAACTCATTGTCACCCTTGTGTAAGTAAATGACTATCCACCACGATAACCAACTGGATAACACTGAACAAGCAGTGCAATAAGCCAAAACTGCCGATCAGTCCACTTTTCAGAGTGATGCCCACAGCAAACGGTCAGATATTTACCCAATAGCACAGCTTTAAGCTTTGATTAAAGCCTAAAACTATCTACATATACTCTGTAATAAAGTAAGCAAAAGCAGCTTACAAATCAGAAATAACCCACCAAATATTGATCAAAGAATTTCCAATTCACTCGAAATCCTAATTATCCAACCCACCGATCAAAAATTCCGCAAAAATCCCAAACTTTATAATTGATTCCTTCCAGAAACCCTTTAAAAAAAATTCAATTCCAACAGAACAGTCCATTTATTGCTCACCTTTCAACGCAAAAATCTTTCACATTCCCGGAAAAGTTTACTTCTTCCCAAACCCAATCAACAGTTCCTGCAATCGCAAAACAAAAAACACAATCAATTAAAACACAAAAACCAACACAAATAACATCAATCCAATTTTTAAAAGATTACCTCTTTTAGTACGCCGATGGATAAAAGAGATACCAAAAAACAATACGTGAACAGAACAAACATCAACAACGAAAGAAAAGAAGTAGTTACGTGGGATTTGTTAAAAAAGAGTGAACACGAAAAGCACTTGTTTGTGTTTCTTGTTCTTCTGATTCTTCCGCGATTGGTGTAAAGAATGGAAGAATCAAATAAATAAATTTATTTTTTTGGGTATCAATTTTTCAATCGTACTATTCTAAACTATTACTAATTTGTTTAATATAAGAAAGTATGGAACTTCTCATGGAAGTACAAGGAAGAGCAGAGAAGCAACTGTGTGTTTGTGCGTGTTTTTCTTGTTCTGCGATAGTAAACCGAATAGAAAAAAGCATTTATATTGAAGATAATTGTATACGTGTGAGTGTCAACTTTGCACGTATCACGGAATCATTTTATTTTATTTTATTTAGATTGAGATTGTACAATATGGTATAATTCTTTGATTTGATTTTAGTCTAATTAGTACTGCACCATAATCCATAAGATAATCGAAATAATTATTACAATATAGTATAATCTTAGTAATTGAACATGAAATAAAATATCCAAGAGATATATAAATTTCAAAGTGTGATCCAATGGATATATATATATATATATATATATATATATGTGCATACCTATTTGTTAGGGGTTTTAACCAAAATAACCTCTCTTTTTTATATTTGATCCAAAATAACTTTAATTGTAAGAGGTTATACCAAAATAACCCAAAACGTAAATCGCATTCACGTCGTCATTATTTTAAATTTTTTTTTCATTTCTTACTAAGAACGTGAATGGAATTCACGTTGTTGGATAAAAAAATAAAATAAAAAAGGCAAAGACGTGAATGCCATTCACGTCCTTAGAATTAAAAAAAAAAAAAAAAGAGAGATCATGCACGTTTCTATGATGAGTCCTCTTCTTCTTCCTCTTTTTCTTCTATATTTTTCCATTTCATCATTATTTTTTTCTTCTTGCTTTCTCTTTTTTTTGTTGAGTTAATTAGTTTATAAAAATAATAAATAGAAATTAATAATTGTGTAGTTTTTTTAGCTAATTAGTTTATATTAAAAAATTACTAATTGATTTTTTTTATTTGTTGAGCTAATTATCTCTTTTTTTTAAAAAGGAGAAAGCAAGAAGTAGAAAAAAATAATGATGAAATAGAAAAAAATAAAAGAAAAAGAGGAAGAAGAAGAGAGACATGCATGACCTTTTTTTTTTTTTTAATTCCAAGGACGTGAATGGCATTCACGTCCTTGCCTTTTCTTTTTTTTTTTTACCCAAGGACGTGAATGCCATTTACGTCCTTAGTAAGAAATGAAAAAAAAAATTAAAATAATGACGACGTGAATGCGATTTACGTTTTGGGTTATTTTGGTATGCCTCCCATAATGAATGTTATTTTGGATCAAATATAAAAAAGAGGGGTTATTTTGGTTAAAAACTCTATTTGTTACCATACGTAAATTGAGGCTCTAGAATATGGAAAAATTATTTGTTCTAATTAGTCTAATTAGGTTTGTAATAATAACCTAATCATAGTTATCCTATTCACAAATACTTTTTGAGTAATATACATAATGTACTAAACATATTTATGAAGGAAGATTAGCTCACTATTGATAGTTTTAATTTTGCCCTAAATTATATTAGGGCGACCATGATTTAATCAGAACTGAAAAATCAAATTGTAATCAACGATTCAAAAATTATATGATTCGATTTTTTTTTCATATCGATTCATAAACTGACGGTTTTCTATTCGTTAGTTTTGATGAACCATTAAACTGATAATTCAAACCTTTTATATATTTTTTGTGCAAAATCAACATTGTTGGATTGAAAGATTTGAGAAAAATAGGTAAAAATGAAAGGTGGAAGTAGACATGGGATATTGGGGTTCAATTGTCCTCAAAGATAATAATGCCAAACCATGACTTATTTATTTATTTTTTGGAAAACTTCACACCAGTTATCTTTTGAATTGTTTGAACTCTGAAAACATAAGTCATTACCCCCAAGCAAACAATCTAAAAATATAACTAAAAACAGAAAAACAAAATATTACAAAAAAGGCATTGATCATGCCTTGAACTTTTCTTTTTCCAAACAAGCAATTACCGTCCCCATACTATAATACTACTACTAGCTAAATTAAGTCCAATCTCATTTTTTTTATAAAAATTACTTATTTCTTTAGTGAAATTTAAAATTTGAGAATTCTTTAAAAATTTACTTTCAGTTTCAATTTATAATTTCATGAACAGTGAACCAGTATATTAATCGAAAATGACGATTTATGAATTGTGATTAGGCATAGAATATATTCTGATTAGAAAACTCAAATATGTAGCTAAAAAAACAGAAGTTAGAAAAGAAGATATTGTTATTTCTTTTTCTAAAGTAAAAGGGAAGTTATCATTAAGAAAATGTCGGCCAAAGAGGCAGAGAGTATATCAAAAGGAAAAGAAGCAAATCACTCAAGTGGAAAACTAGAAGGTAAGTCAATTTGTGTTAAAAAATGAATGGGTTTAAGTGTCCAAGGGGTAGAAGTCTTCATATCTAGCCTTCAGTTGATTAATAAGATATTGCTATTTCAACTAGGGAAAATAGCGATTTAAGACTTCGATGAGGCTGCTTTTGAGTGGATTCAGAAAAACACATTTGCCATATATTGGAATAGGTCACACTTTAAAAAGAGATAACCAAATGATCTTACTCAACAATCACAAATGAATATATCCTTAATTTTTTTTTTCATATTTCATTTTACTCTATTTTTAATATGAAAAAATACCCTTAAACTTTTATATCATCTTTTTTATTTATTTATTCTTATACTATTTTTCATAATTTATTTTTTCCTTACAACTATCCCAAATGTTGCATGCAACTATCTTTTCGGATATGGTAAGATGGTATAAATAATTGTCAAAATTTAAAAATATAGAAAAATATGATGTAAAAGTTTAAGAATATTTTAGTATAATTAAACATAATATAAGGACACAGAATATTAAAAAAAATTAAAGAGATAATTTAAAAATGAAAATAGTTAAAAGATATCTAAGCTAGTTTCTCTAAATAGATATCCTTTAGAATATCCTTAGAGGATCCAATTGTGGGAAGGAAAAGTCATAATAGAACTAACAACTTTAAAGCACAAGTTACAAATAATACTATATCACTGTTAAACACATGCTGTAGCACATGATGATAATAAATATGTTGTCTATATATGAATTTTTGAAAAATGAAGATTAATCAACCTTTCTTAGAAATAAAAATAATAAAATCTCACTGTTTAATAAAGTAACAAAACTATAAAGAGACAAAGAAAAATAAAAGGTATAATAAATATTTCATTAATTTTATTAGCTAAACAAGTTTTTGCCGAATTTTTTTTTAAATAGTGTTTGTGAAAGAGAAAAAAAACAGAAGAAGAAGAAAAGAGAGAGAGAAAGTATCAATTACACCAAAAAATTTAATCATAGGTGGAAAACCATTAGTTTTAACCCTTTTTTAAAAAAATAAATTAAATTGTACTGGATATTTGACCACTTGGGTGCCAAATTGTCTTTTACAATTTATGAGCAGTTTATCATTATGTAGAATGGGTTTGTACTAGAATGAAACGGACCATCATCTCTGTGAAGATTCAATGAACTTAGGATGATGTCTTCGAGCAGCCAAAAAAGAAAATGATTCAAGCAACAAGAACTTTCGAAGAAGACTAGAGTTGAAAATAATAATAACAAAAAAGAAAAATATCGTATTGAATTGATTAGTAAAGGTTTATCTCATGAATCACATGACATGCAGAGGCACAATACCATGAATAAGACTCAATTGTATTTATTAGTCAAATTAAAAACATAGTTTTATGCATCAAGAAACACTAAAAATAAAGAATTATTGTTTAAGATTTAAAATTTTGAGTTCGATATTGATTTAAATATATTTTCTACCTTGCTTCTTCTCCCTCTAAAGGCACTATGTAAAGGCAAGGCCATTTTCTCTAAATTCATATTTGGTTTGGTTTTATCTTACATATGTTTTTTAAACAATAGATATAGAGTTGGTAGTTTTACTATTCAGTAATTTTTAAACAATATCCTTCATCTCTTTTAAAACTACCACATTTCATGTCTTATCCATAACAGTGATGAAGCCATTAAGTAATAACTTAGTTAAGATTTTTATATATAACTTAGTTAAGATTTCGCCTATTCAAAACAATGAATATAATCCTTTTCATATTCTTTGATATGAAAAGAATATAAACTTGACCCTTGCAAAATTTTGATTAACCTTAATATGAAAATACATGTTTCTTTTTTATAAAAAAATGCACTATAATTATAGAAAATATGTCTTGAACCTATATTATTTAAAATCATTCGTATAATCGTTTTATTAACTAAATTGATAGAAACGCGTGTTAAGAAAGATACTGGATGAAGATAATGTAATGATTTTACACAAGGGATAATTTCCCCAAGAGCCATTCCCTTGCGGGGCTTGGACTGCTGGCCTCAAAGAATCACATGGCTTTCAACATATATGAAAGTGACCAAATGGAAGTGGACAGGAGAGGACCACTAGCAAATATAGAGACACAAAACCCTCCATGTGAGTTAAATTTGTGCTGTTGAATTTCCAATTTGGTCTGAACCAAACGTGCCTCCATAAACAGAATCTTGGTGGGTCAGATCACAGATGTGTCTTGGATCTAGAATCTCCACTCCATTTCCACCGTAGAAATTGGCCTAAACTTCATATAGCAGAGTAAATCCCCCGCCCCTTCCCCCCCCCCCTCTTAATATTTGTACTAACTTAAAAAAAAAACATTGTTTGATCAAAGAATAATTGTACTAATATTTGTTTTGAAAAAAATATATTTTTCTTTCATTCCAATATTAGATGTATATATTTTAGAATATTTATATTTGAGTATCAATTTTTAAAAATAAACACATTTTTCTTACATAAAGTAGTAACACGAGTCTATTAATTACATTACTAATTAGAATAATATATGTATTCGTTTTAATTTTTGTACTAAATCAAAATTTTATTTATTTATTTTTTAACAAAAGATTAGTTAATTTTTGAAAGTGGGTAATAATTCTCATTTTTTTGTAAAATTATTTTTCATTTATTACATGCCAAAACTTGCCATAATAATCCAAAATGGTCTAAAATATGAGATTGAAACCAATTATGTATAATTTTTAGGTTATTTTGAACTAATTATTGGAATATTCGATATCTATATATATATATAAACACTATTATAAAGTTCTTCCACCCTTCCATTAGTTTGATAAGTGTTTTCATTAAGTTTTTTTGAAGTTTTTTTAAAAATTAATATCACAATTCACGAGAATTCTTATAAAATAAAGTTAAATATGAACATTAATTGGTCAAGTACTCTATTTCACCATTTCTCAATAAGAAACACTACAAAAACAAACTAATTAATTAACTACTTCTACTAATTCAATTAAAAAAACTACTTATATTAATTTACATTTATATATTCCATAGAAAAATATACATATTTTAAATATAGAAAATTTTAATTATATACTCCATTAAAAAAATAGGAATTACCTAAATTATGTACTCTATTAGATAGTTTAGATTCATATTAAATTCAAATTTTCTTTTGAGAAATATTACAAACTTTTTTTAAAAAATAAATATTACAAAGTTAAATGATGGAATTATAATTTTGATATCAAATTGGCGAGTTCAACCTGTCAATGACAAACTTTAAATTTTACGTATGCCAAGTACTCAATTCGAAATTATATTAGTAATTATTCAAAATTTAATTCATTAATATAGATAATTGAATTCAACTTAAATTTATATTTTTTAGAAATACTAAAATGAAATTTTTTATTTAATAAACTGTATATATTTCATTATATATATTAGAATTAAAAATGAATTATATCATTTTCAATATATTCTTGCATCCGTTCTTCTCTTTCTAAGAATAAACTAATTGTTCACCTGTGCGATGCATAGATTATATATTCTTAAAGTGTTTTGAATATTTAAAATTTTATAATTATAGTTTACATATACTTATAATATATAATAATAATAATTAAGATAAAAAAATTATGTCCTTTGAATATAGTCTTCCACTTTATTTTTTGATAGGATTAATAAAACATATTAGAAATGATAATTATGTAAATAAACTTATTAAATTATTTTTATATAATTAGTCGTGTATCATTATAATAGTTTAAAAGTTTGAGATGAAAAATTGCTTTTTTAATATAAAAAATTATTTAAAACATTTCATTTAAAGATATCAAGAAATGCTTAACATATTTCTAAGATAAAATATTAAAAAATAAGAGTTAAATTTTTTATTTTTAAAAATTATATTTGATTATGATTATAAAAATACGTATTAAAATTAAAAATAAAATCATTTAAATGGGTTAGACATTGATAGAAAACTATTTAAACAGACGTAAAGACCTTTTTCCTTGTGATTTGCGAAGCCCATACTCAACCCCAAAAAACTTAATCAATATACCAAATCCAATCAAAGATACCAGCCGGCCCAACATAAGGAAGCTTTCTAGCAGATAGGATGATCCGTTCATTACACGTATGGTCAAATTTGCACACAAAACAATTGACATGACTATTTATTTACCAAGAAGATCAGATAAATTCCTACAATTTGGAAGTAGAAATTTAGGAATCCATCAGTTGGGAAATAAGGTTTACTCTCCTTTTCCCTCTCTTTTTACATCTATATATACATATGATCTTTCATAGAAAACCCTAATGAGTCATACACTGCACACACTACACTACTACTTTTCATAGAGTACTTACTCTCTTCCCCATCCTCCCCCCTTCATCTAACTTATTTGGGTGTATTAATACACACTCTAAAGTCCCCTTGATATTTATACCTTTCTCCTTTCTCTCACTTATTTTTCTTTTTTAAAATATGTTCTCTATCAATTGAAAAAAATTATAAAAAATAAATACAGAAGTTGACATAACCTAGACACGTGTATTTGACGATCATAATTATTAATAACCTAGACATATCCTCATCATACATGTGAGCAATACCTCACTCCATCACATTGAACAACACAGATCATTTAATTTTGAAAGAGATCCCCAGCCCCCCTTGCATGGGTTTGGACTACACTATCTATTCGTATAAAAAATTATGTTCATCATTTTTTTGAGTACATGAGGGATGGGGTTAGAGGTTAGCATGAGTTGAACCCATGACAATCGGTGGGTGAAGAGGCCTCCTATCCACTTGGACTGTGCTTCTGCTCATTATGTCCGTCATAGTTAAGATTAAGGCTGCAAACAAGTCGAGTAGCTCAGTCAAACTCGAGTTCGAGCTGGCTCGTTAAAAATTCGAGTTGAGCTCGAGCCCAAAATTAGTTGGCTCGTGACTCGTCGAGCCGCTCGCAAGCCAAATAAATAAATATTTTTAATATTTTTTTAGGGGTTTTTTCAATTTTTTTTATTTTTTTTTAAAAAATAATTTAAACTCGAGCTCGAGCTCGAACTCGGTCAGAAAGTTATCTTTTATTCAAGCTCGAGCTTGTTAAAAATTTCACGAGTCGAACTCAAGCTCGAGCCAGCAATATATAGTCGAGCTCGAGCTCGGCTCGGCTCGGCTCGTTTGCACCCCCTAGTTAAGATTGCACAGACTCGAGATCAACTAATCCAAATTGTGACATGCATGCTAGCCATTTATAACTTATCAAACTAACATTATTTTGATGAGATTCTTCTTATTTTAAAATTATGACCATGTACAATATTGTACATGAATTATTAACAAAACGTTACATAATTTTCATATTGTAACTGCATGTATAGCTGCCAAATCTAATTAAATTTAGCAATTTTTTTCTCAAACTATGCACAAGTCATTTTATAGTTTTTTTCTCCTTTGTTTTTGGGTATAATTCAAGCCATTTTGAAGCTGTATCCTTTACGCGTTAATCCGTATATTGCATAGTTTCATTGTCCTTCGGAATACAACAATGCATGAATACAGAAATTACAATTGAGAAAGGAACTTTAAATCATCCAACCAACTAGCAGTGATCCAATATTTTGACTCCAATATTGCTAAGTGCATATAATTCTCATTAGTTCTGACTACTATTTTCTTATTAAATGAATAATCTAAAGTTCTTTCGTGAATTAATTCTTCCTTCAATCATGGGACGTGCGCCTAAAAAATTCCATTTTCCATGCACGAATCATCTAGCTAATTAATACTGCATTCCCAATCTTGCCCCATGAAATTTCCCTATAAAAGCAGGCCAAATATAGAGCCAAATGTAGATACAATATAAAACTGGCATAATTTCTAATTCCATAAGAACTTGTTGAAGGAAATTTTAGCCACCATCTATAAACTTGATTGCAAGAATATACAATGGCAACTTAGAAGAATGCCACAGCTAGAAATGGTGCTGAATGATGTGACTAAGAAAATAAAAAGAGGCAAGTGAATTTAGATCGGTTGGTCGCTTCACTTGACTTGTTAAGTGAGAGAAGTGTGTTTGAATCACTCTGAATGAAACTTTATATTGTAATTGGCTGTTGATCGTGAGGATATCCTTTCACTTGTTGGATTAATCGGTTTTGTTTGGACACCAACGTCATAAAAGAAATAATAAAAAAAAGAAGTAAAGTCTAAGAGGATAACCATGTGAAATTGCACTCAAAATTCATTAGAATATGTTTCTAAATATTTGAGTTACTTTGCCATAAAAAAAAAAAAACAAACAAACAAGAACATATTTAAAACTTGTTATTCAACACCTTTTATATTTCAACATAATTTCGAACCATATCAACAATTTCCATTAATGATTCTTGAGATATCAACATTTTATATAGTGTCAAATTTTCTCCATATGCAGAAGGCTCAAGACGGCAAGATTGGAATTACACTGCAGTCAGGATGGATGGAGCCTTTGAATGAAACTAGTGACACTGACGCCAAAGCTGCAACAAGAGCTCTTGAATTTGATTTCGGATGATAGGTCTTTCTAGCATTATGAAAAAAGTTTTTCTAAGATACCCTCATCCTCGCCATTTCATTATAAAGCTCCTTTTATAGAGTAGTTTTACGAAATTTGACAAGTATCTATTAACATTTTCTTTTAATATTATATATTTCTACTAATTTTTCGTAGTTCAATTTTTTTTGAAAATTTAAGAACTCATTGACAATAAAAAAGAATATTTAATTCCAAACAAAAGAGCCACTAAAAAGAATTTGTAAAAACTACTCATTTCGTCAATTAATATAAATTGTTAGAGCCATTAACAACTTTATAAGGATATTTTACTCATTTTTCCCACAATACCTTCATTTATTCAGATATTAATTTCTATCACTTCTCTCATTCTTATAAAAAGAAAGTGATGTATTTTTCAATAAATCACTCCTAAAAATTAAAAGTATTTTAGAAATATTTTTTATTAGTCTATATAAAAATAGGCAAGAGAGTATATTTTTATTTAGTTCTTTCCTCTTTCAGGTTCATGCAGCCTCCAATTACAACTGATGATTATCCCGAAAGAATGAATAGCTTCGTGGGATCAAGTCTCCCAAATTTTCAGCTGAAGAGAATCTAAGAAGTTAAAGAGGATCATATGACTTTCTTGGATTAAATTACTACACTTCTAGATATGTTACTGATGCTTTATCAAACCCAACCAAAGCTAACTACTTCAGTACTGAAAATCCAGATTCTCGAGTTGCCTATACAAATAAGGTTAATTTTAAAATAGTCGAAAATTTTGAATTTCTTTTTTTTTTTTTTTGAGTGAGAATCAAATTATAATTTATAATTTTTCATTTCCATTTGGTTTTACAGCTGAAAGGAATGGGAAGTTAATTGGCAAAAGTAAGGCTATCATTTTTCTATTTATAGAAAGTTTGATTTACCCGTAATATTTTGATTTAGAATTTGCGATGTTTTTAATTTGTTCTGCAGGCTGGATCAGATTGGTTGTACATCTATCTTGAAGTAATTTAAAAATTGCTGGTTTATTTTAAAGAAACTTATGATGTTCCACTCATTTATATTACGGAGAATGGTATAAAAATAATTAAACTTATGTTGTACAATTAAACAATTTAAATATATTTCTGATCTATTTTGTATCTACATAATTAAAGAAAAATCAAAATGATTGTGACAGTCTAGAAAGATATATTTAATTTATTCATTTAATTATTGTTACACAGGAGTTTGTGAAATAAATTATCATAACCTTACACTTCCATGAACATGATCATCTCTTGAACATCCAACAAGCAAATTAAGTACGTTTTGTAGTGCACTCTCTTTTCATGGACTTGGAGTGATTTTCCCTTAATTTTGGAAAAGTTAGAATATTTGTTTTAAAATATTTAGTGTCTATTTATTTGTAGAAACTAATCGAACAATTCTTTTTTCTTTTTTTTTAGTGATGGAGTAAATGTTAAGGGTTGCTTTATTTGGTCATTGTTGGATGACATTGAATGGACGGATGATTATGGGCTTCGTTTTGGCCTCATTTACATTGATAACAATAGCAACTTTGCAAGATATCCAAAGAATTCAGCTATATGGTTTATGAAATATTTCCACAAGAAACTTTTAATCAAGAGAAGTATTGAAGAGGAACAAGAAAAAGCTGCCATGAGGAAGTGAGGAAATAAAAGGAACACCCGAAGTGATCATGAAACTGCAAAGTGAAATAAGAAATGAGCTAACTCGCTCAGTGAATAAAATGAATACTCTTCGTAATAAACACGTTTTCAAAATCATAACTTTTATAGATATCATAAAAAACAAATAAATAAATCATTGTGTGATAACTATTTAGTCAAAACATTAATCATGCAATCCAACAAACTAAAGTTAAGACATCTGACATATTAAAAAGAATATTTTATTTCAAGAATTAATTATGTAAATTAAAAGATGGAAATTCAAATAGATAACATAATGAAACATTTATTATGTATTGGACAAGGCTCAAGTGACAAAGAAACTTATTGGACAATTAGTTGAATTCAACTCTAGGTATTTATTTCGAGCTAAGACAGCCATGCAGACATAATTTTAGTTATCTAGTTAGTTTTTTTATCATGCTCAATGGTGTTCAAATATAATAAGTATAACATGTTCCTCAAACAAATTACCATACACTTATTTGAAATAGATAAATCAAAATACAATCCTAATTAGTTAAGAAGATGTAATGTGATTTAATTAACCAAAAGTCCTTGAACCAGTAAAAAAAGATGAGCAACTTATGCAACACCATCATTTTACTAAAATTTATAATCATCTTCATTTACTTTTAATGTAAAATAAAATAAATCAAAAGAGCATATTTTGACAACTTTAGAATTTCAAATAAAGATGATTTATATATATTGTGTAAGTGCAGAAATTATGTAAGTTTGAACATTATACTGAACATTATTGAAGAACATCAAGATAGTATGGAAAATTGAATAGATAAATAGTTTAGGGTCAGCGTTGAATTTACGCAAGGGTTCAAATGTAGAAAATTGAACAATAAAAATAGTATAGGAAAAAATTGTGCAGAAATTTAACAAAACTAATGTAAAAATTGGATATGAAATTTGTGTAGAAAAAAAAAACATAAATCTAATGCAGTAAACTTGTGCATTAATTTCATTAGTAAATTGATGCAGGCAAATCAGTGCAAGAAGACAATGCAGAATATTAAACAGTAAACAGTAAAAAAAAATTATACTAAAACATTTCAGGAAAATATGTGCTGAAATTGGATAGAAACAGTGTATAAATCCTGTGTAGAAATTAGACAGGAAAATAGTGCGTGAGGAATATTGCAGAAACCTCCGCAGGAATTAAACCATTTCAAAATTAATTCAAAAGAGTAATTTTTAGAAACCATAAATAGAAAGACATATAAATTGTATATGATATTTATAACTTAAAATATAAAACATCATATTGGAACTAATTAACCTTTCTTTTTAAAATGTATTAAACACTAACAATAATTAAATGATAGTTTTCAACCAATTTCCAAGTCAGACAATTTAAACAATTGGACAAATGGTATCCATAATACTAATCATCATAAATCATAACTTGATAAATCCTTTATATTAAAGTCCGCTTGAAATGAAAATCCAGTGTTTTTTTTCTTCTATGCACTAGGTAAGAGAATGAATATGTTGGAGTTAAGCTAATTAATTGGGAAGAAACCTTTATTCATATGAGATGTGGATCCATTGCCTACAATATTAACATATTAACTTTAAGAATATATTAATTTCATAATATATATATATATATATATATATAATAGCAGCTAAGGCAGTAGATATTTTTTTTTTCATGAAACACAATAATCTTAACTCTCTTCTTATAATTTTGGTAGAAGACAATATCCAATCGTATATAACATCAAGTCAATTATAAAATATTCGTATCATTTTGATAGTTCATAGGAAAACAAGAATATTTTTTATTACTCACTAGTATAAAAACTTAAGCGTAGATCGAGACTTCTCAATCAATAAAAAGGTTAACATCAATCATGAATTGTAAATTTTAAAAAAACTTTCACGCTTTTCCTTTGTCGATTTGTCTTGACTTTCAACTCTATCATTTTCTCTTATAAGTATCAGAAAGAAAAATTAGTGTAACTTAATAAATTATAATTAAGACTTCTTAATTCCCTCTAAAAAGGTAACTCCTATATTTACTAATATATAATAATACTTATAACGAAAACTACCTAAATGATCACCATTCACTTTGGAAAATCAACCAATCAAATCCCCTAATGACTAATGAAATATTGTACTTTCTTTAATTGAGTGAGAGGATAATTCAATTCACAATTAATGTGATAACATATTCTAACATTCCATAATAATTCCAAACCACCAAATAAATCTTTCAAATAAATAATTCATAAATAGCTAGGAAAAATCAATTATAATCCCTTAATTAACTAAAAAAACCCCATTAAAATCATTCTATTCAATCAAGAATAAATTAGGCTCTAATAAGGGTTAGAGAATTAATCAAAATACCCCTAATGAGAGTTGGGGATTACAATATCTCTACTTCAAACAAATAAAAATGTCTATTTAATGGCCTAGTGTGAATTCTATAATCAACTGCTGCATAACTCACGATTTAATATGAAAGTAGTTTATGAAAAATTGAGACTACTGTCCTCAAAATATAATCGGATGTAAATTCGAAACATGAATCATAAAAATAAATAAATAAAAGTGTCTACTTAATGGCACTTTTGATTGAGTTTAGAACTCCAGTAAAATATTTGATTATTTTTAGGATTGTTGCCATACTCAAAATGGGAAAAAGAGATTGTTCTCCATCATATGATAACTCAATTAAGTGTTTAAAATTGATTAGCTAAAGTGTGCTTGATCATGAATTCCTCTTAATGACTTCCGAATAGACGACTTTGTGAAACTCTTAACAGAGAATATCTATGTATAAACTTGTTTGAAGTGTCTTTAAGAGTTCCGTAAGATTCCATGTGGAAAGCTCTTAAAAGAGCTTTGTATAGAACTTTTAAGAACTCAAACTCCCACAAATATTTGTGTAGAAGTTTTTGGAACCCATAAATAAATTTGAGTGTTAATATATACTTCAATCACTCCTTTTCTTTTTATAAGATGTATTAAATAAATTCACTTATTTCTAATTATAATTTTTTTTGTTATTTTCTATAGTTATTGTGTATGTTATTTTCAAATTAGACCTAATTTATTAAGAGATAGAAAGAGAGAATAAATAATTCATTTTACAAAAAAGACTAAAATAAATAAAAGTATAATTGAAAATAAAATAATTTCATAATACTTGTGAAATTACCTAAATCATAATATAAAAAAGAGAGGGAAGAAGTATATTTCATGCTTATATATATATACATATACATATGAATCCAGACATTTTTGTTTGCACTTTTTATATATTTTTGATAATTTAAATTTCAAACTTTCACTCGACTAATATGCTCTCTTATCATCAATCTCGTGATGTTCAGTATCTATCCGGAGACTCAAGGACCATGGCCCTTATCTTAATTTTTATTTTGGTGCAATTTAACTTTTATATAATGACGAATAACAATTAAATAAACTAAATACTAGCATCTACAAAGGACAAAGTTAGAGTTGCACAGTCCGAAATGGAACGGTTGCGCAAATGTCCTCACTATTACCTAATGCCAACTTCAGCCACCCAAATCCCCATGTCGAATCGATGGTCCCTTGTCACGTTACTCGCTTTCGGTTGGAGCCCGCAAAAAGTGCTGCTCTATGCTTCTGTCAGCACGGCTAACAAAAGGATTGAGTACGAAAACATCAATATTGGAGCCCCGACTTGATTCACCTGCTCCAAAGCCCAGATCAGACTACTCCTCAACTCCAGCTCGAAGAATCAGAAAAGATGCCACATTTGAACTGGGTTTTTGTGTTTTTTATCTCTGTGTTATTTGCTAAGATTGAATTGGGGCGATGCGGAAAAGACCCATCTGCCCAGCAACAGTTGGACAAAGTTTTGCAGCTCCCTGGTCAAGCTTTTGATTTGAGCTTTGCTCACTATTCTGGGTTTGTGACAGTTAAAGAAGATGCTGGGAGAGCGCTGTTCTATTGGTTCTTTGAGGCTGTTGAGGACCCTTCTTCCAAGCCTCTTGTTCTTTGGCTTAATGGAGGTCATTATTCTCTTTCACACAACACAAATACACCCAGCGAACCATTGGATGATGCCTTTGCATTTTTATTTTCACTTTTCTAATGAATTAGGTTCTGTGGATTCTTTGTCTGTTCTTTTCAAATATTCTATTTTATATCAGGATCATTCTCATTTTCATATGTATATGCTGGGAAGCACAAGTGCCAATTATTTCAGATAAAAAGAGCCCATTTCAACGTGATTGTGAAAATTTTAGTACTTTTAGTGACGTGCTCCCGTATTTGTTGTATAATTTAGGTTGTTTAAGTTTTGATTGGCATATGAGCAATTACATATTCATAACACAGTTGTGTCTTTCTCCAGTTTATGCATCTTGATATCCATATGAGAGTTTCGATTTGAACCAACTGCCATCTTTTATAGGACCTGGATGTTCATCAATTGCTTTTGGGGTGGCTGAGGAAGTTGGCCCTTTTCACGTGGAGAAAGATGGAAAGACTCTTTATTTGAACCCTTACTCTTGGAACCAAGGTATATGCCAAGATTGGGATTTGTGGTTCTAGTTAAAACAGGCACATAATGATGTTTTTAACTCCAGCATTTACTCAGTGGACTGCATGAAGATATCTTTTGATATTTATGTCAGCCATTTTTCTGGCTGGTATTGGTTCATTTGTAAGGTACCTATATTTGCAAACCATTCTGACCAGTGTAGATTTCCACATCTATAACATAATAATGCCAATCCTTTAGAACTTTCACCTGATATAGTTATATTTCTTTCTGCTTAATCAAAGAATATTGAGTAATCTTAGTTACAGACTTTTTGAAATCTAATATCATAAAATATCTCCAGGTTCCTGCAATAGTGTAGGAGTTGGGTGTGAAAGATTTGTGTTTTCCCCAGGGTCTGGTGTGTTACAACTTTTCATCTTGAATGAGAACATAAGAAATTGAAACAGGACGTTTAGTTGGGCAAAAGATTTGGTTGGTACTTCTAGGTGACGTATTTTAGGATTTTTCCCCTTTGTGGTTTGGTGGGTTCTTAATTTTCTTAAATAAAAATGTCATTTTGGGTATAAGGACTACCCATTTAAGTTCCTAATAGAGTTGATTGGAAGAATAAGAATCTTAATACTGTGTCTACGATACATATGTAAGAGTGGAGAACCCTTCACTTAATCTGGATTTAGTTTATATTACCTCTGGTTCACATCAAATGATGTAAATGTGAAATCATTGTTCTGAAAATAAAACCAACTAATTATGTGGTTGTTTTGCAGTTGCAAATATATTGTTTATCGACTCTCCTGTTGGAGTTGGCTACTCGTTTTCAAACACTACTTCAGATTATCTGACCAATGGGGACAAAAGAACTGGTATTTCTTTACATTTGATACCTGAAATGTTTTTTTAATTTCCTGCTCATGCATAGAGTGCTTTACCTTCTATTTTGACATTGCAGCTGCAGACTCCCTAGTATTTTTGCTCAAGTGGTTTGAACGTTTTCCTCAATATAAAGGAAGGGAC
Organism: Apocynum venetum; assembly: GCA_019593545.1. Taxonomy (NCBI): domain Eukaryota; kingdom Viridiplantae; phylum Streptophyta; class Magnoliopsida; order Gentianales; family Apocynaceae; genus Apocynum; species Apocynum venetum. The sequence goes on from SRSM01000353.1 coordinate 66,614, forward strand.
TTCTATATTACAGGAGAGAGCTATGCAGGTACATAATTCACCTTAACTTTCAATCTGCAGAACCAAAAAATTCACTTTTATGCTCATTGCATGGAGAAGTTCCAGTAAATCTTTAGGAGTGAACTTCAAAGTGATTTTTGGTTGATACATCTTGTATCATTTCTTTGTACATTTGTTCATACTTCAAAGAGTAATAATTTCACATTTACTAATCCAAAAAAAAAAAAAAAAAACTTCCAGAAAATCTCTGAATATTGCCAGATGATCAAAATGCTTGTATGTGCATGATGCTTTGAGAATATATTATGTGAGAGAGCTGTGCAGGTAAATGATTGTGCATTAATTTTGAAACCAAAAAACTTTGCTTCTGTACATGCTATATGGAGAAACAGTAGTAAATTCCTCAATAATACTGATGATTTAATTGTTTTTATCCACACTATGCATAGGAACTCTAGTATGCATCCACTTACTAGACAATAATAAAGAATCCTGGATCAAGAGTTGTGAAATGAACAAGCCTAAAAGTAAAAAAGAAGAAAATTGTTCTTATCTATCTTGAATGGACTGAGTTCCACCAATCAACTCGTGTTACCAATGGCATGTGTACTCAATTCATATATCATACAAACTACATAATACTGGAAATACTTAGAACCTATGCTGAATCACAAGGAACCTGAGGCCCTGGATCTATTTCTGTAGCTCATTGCTTCAGATACAGCTCAGAGCTCTTAGTAGCTGAGCTTTTCAATACCTTAATCATGAAAGTAATACTGACCAGTAAGTACCTAAATTTCATTGCCTTAATGATGAAATACTGATCAGTAAGTGCCCTGAATTTCCTGATCTGAAATTTTTACTTATCAAGAGAAGTTTGCAGCTCATGCTAATTAGGTCATTAAATGTCCACTGATGACTTTGTACATAAAGACAAAGTCATTTGTATATTCAGAAACAATTTTACCCATGTAAAGATTCTTACTGAAACTATTATTAATCTGTTGTTGAGTTTGAGTAGTGAGCCAAAGCGAAATGGTTAAAAAGATTCACGCAATCAAATAGAGGAGGAAAGATATGCGAGGTTCCAACTTTTGGCTTCTTGGAGCATGGAACAGAAAAGAAAATACTGGAATTTTACCGTAGTGGATTGATTGTTTACGTTTTCTTTTATCTTCATGTTCTTTGTTGCTTTTTGCTCTTGGTCTAATATCTGTTACTTAATATTTTGATTGTAGTTCCCAGTTGAAAGTTGTTTGCATTATTCTCCTTCAAATTAATGAAGCCAACGTATTCAAACTAGTTTAGACTTCTATGCCTAATTACATAATATTTTGTGATTGATTACTCAGTAAAAGCTGTACCTCTGTTCCCATAAGAGAAGTTAACAGGAATTGTCTTGTTACTTTTACTTTGGTAGATGCAAATGATGAATCATAGAAGTCACTGTTATCCTGACTACATTAAACTATGTCCACGGATACTGTGTTAAGCAAGTTCCATTTCTGTTCAGGACACTATGTTCCGCAGCTAAGCCAGACCATTGTAAAGTACAACATTGCTGAAAAGGACAGGACAATTAATTTTAAGGGTTTCATGGTATGAAATTTACTTTTTGATATGAGGGCTACTAAATATACCACATGTAAATGGGATAGCAATATCAACCTGAGCATTTAATGCAGGTTGGAAACGCTTTAACTGATGACTTTCATGACCACTTGGGGCTTTTCCAGTTTTTGTGGTCCACTGGTATGATATCCGACCAGACATTCAAGAAGCTAAATGTTCTTTGTGATCTTCAGTCATTCATAAAATCCTCAGAGCAGTGCGATAAAATTCTTGATATTGCTGATGAAGAAATGGGAAACATTGACCCATATAGCATCTTCACTCCTGCTTGCACAGCTAACTTTAGTATGCTAAACCAGTTCTTCAAAAGGCGAAATGTATGTCTACAAAGTCATGTATTCTTATACTTCTTTTCCCTTTCACTTCGGGGAGAAACTATTTATCTTAGTTGTAGGGATTGAAGCTCACAATTGCATAACAATCAAATTTGAAATCTTTAAACCAGGTTGACCCTTGGTGTTATTATATTCTAAATTTTCATAAAGTAATTAGTTTGATCTCCAGTGGATATATGTACATGCATAGAATTGACCAAGTTTGACAATCTTCTAAAAGAATGAATGGTCCAGGAAATGGCATTCAGTAAATGACCTAATCAAATATGTGTCCACCTCTTAGAGCAATCTTAATTGGAACTGATCTAATAAAATTAAACTACTTGTTTGTTGTTGGTCATACATTTCCATTGCTTTAACAAAAATATTAACCTGAATTGTAGCAAAAAGTTGTTAGATTATGCTTATATTCTCCTTCCTCAATGTGGGTTACTTATAGCACGGTAATTAAGAATGCATGATTGTTTTGGATGGCCCTTTAAAATTTTTTAGAACATATGAAATTGTAAGAGTAGTTCGCTGAGATTTCCTTCTAAACTTAATTGTTTGGATATAGATTTGCAGAGCACTTAAGTTGAAGATAGAAAATTAAATATTAGAACTTTGCATTGAAGAAGCTTGAATAAGTACCCAGTCAATTGAATCAACTTTTTTTGGATTGACTAATGAAATGTTATATCATTCATTATATAGAAGGTTGGAAATCTCAGGAGACAATATGATCCCTGCACAGAGCTGCACTCCAAAATTTACTTCAATCTCCCTGAGGTTCAAAAGGCTCTACATGTTTACAATAGAGACAATTCATCCAGATGGGAAACTTGCAGGTAATTTTATTTCTAGACAAAAGTTTATGTGTCCAGTAAAGGAATCAATGGATCAAATAAGAATTTCTTTTCATCAACCAGAGGTAGAATATCATGGGTGCAATATTATTTAGATACGTATCCAGCACAGTTATTGCTATAACAGTAAAGAGTACAGATATATGATTTTCTGACACACATTTACCAACTTGATGATTAGATGGAAAACAAGTTTTGATGTTGTTAGTCTTATTTTTACCTTCATAAACACATATCACAGGAGTTAAACTTACTGATTGAATGAATAATACCTTAATTTTGATATTGATTCGAATTGTGGTATCTCATGCAATTCAATATTTGGTCAGTACAGAATTAATTTCATCAGAAACAACAATCAAACTTCAGTATGCAAATGGACACAAATACCATTTTACCAATCACCATAACACTACTGCATTCTCTAATTGAATGCAATTGTAGGTGCTTTGGCCATACTTGAGCTATTGTTCAGAGTGCATATATACTACTGCTGGAGTTGTTTCTAAGCTTGATTCTAGTTTACTTTAGATGGAAATCATAATTACACTGAATTTGAAAAGCCATTCTCAGATGTCGGCAGCAATTCCTACATCCAAACTTACTTGATGCTTAACCAACTCCCTTTAAGTCTTCTCATATCAAACAATCCCCAAATTAAATACCTTGCAAAGACATTGGATTTTTCTCATTTTACTTTTCTTTTCTTTTTTTCTTTTTTCCACTTTTCTAGTCCAGCTATGGTGTTTCTGGAGAGAAATAATCACTTTTCTCTTTTGAAGTGGTAAAACACCTGACAAAGAAAAAAAAAAGAATGCAGTAATGACAATGTGGGTAGTGGGCTCAAAATTTGCTGCAATGAAAGCTGAACTTCAATTTTAAGTTTTATGGTCAGAAAGATAATCTGCATTTTGAGTTGGGGAACAAGAAAATCAAGGTTGTCAAAAATTGAAAGAACCTGTTTTGTCATTCTTGAGGCAATGAAAAGATATTGAACTTTCAGAATCTAAGATCACTTTGTTGTTGCTTCTATTGTTTCATTTTCTATACAAAGTGCAAACCTTAGAGTCAACCAATAGATCTAGCATTTTCATTATTCCACCTAATCTATGGTAGTATGCTATTGTGTATCGCAAATTGCATTTTAGCTAAAATTTGTGGGCATGAAGTAACATGTAATTTCACTGTATCTAGTCATCTGTCAAATTTGAGATTTTACTCTGTTTGGTATTCCCGATTTGCTGCAACCTTATAATATATTTTGATAAATGTTTCTGGAAGATTTACTTGTATATATTTGTTTCTTCATTCAATTGCTTGTACAGTGATGTGATATACAATAACTGGAAGGACTCTGCTAAGTCAGTTCTGGACATATATGAAGAGCTTATACATGCTGGGATTCGAATTTGGGTTTTCAGGTTTTTCTTAATACTCTTTTCATCTTCACTACTAATTCTAGAAAATGAAGCATGCTTCACTGGTGAGGGATTCACAAGTAGCCTCTCCGGACCACCCAGATTGTCAGAAAGTACAAATGTATAACCATTCCATTCAAATATTTTTCATATTCAAACAACAAACCTTTCAAATTAAAAAACAGAACCTTAAAGGAACACAATTTCTCTTCTGGATGCATCCTCTGTATGTTGGATCCAAGTCTTTTCTCTTCTTTTACAGACAGAAAAAATTCTCTTTCTTAGTGCATCTACTGTATTTTAGAGTTTTGGATTTCTATGTGCAAAGGCATGACTGTAAGTAAACATATGCCTTTGACAAGTCTCACTCAATGCAAGATTCTGTACCATCAAGTAATGGGTGTAGAATTAAACAGTTCTTTTTATTATGGCTTTGAAATTAGTCAGAATTACGGTTATAGGATACAGTGGAATTAAAGCGCTAATTTTTTCTTGGATTTAGTCTGCCTTAATTTCTAAACGTAACAATACTTAGCCAGATCAACATTTCCTCCAGTCTTGTCTGTATTTGGTTTTCTTTTGGTTGCAAGTTGAAGATGATCTTGTTAATTAGATTAGTTGTTGATCATGAATTCAGATTGTAACACAAGCTCTTGAGGTAAAAGGTCTTTGTAATATGTATTACATATTAGATATCCATGGCAATAAATTTAATTGTTTACTTTTACTGTTAACATTTTAGATATCCATGTCAATCTGTCCCTGTTATGTCATATCCACTTTCTGCTTTAGGGAAACACTGTTCAATTTTCCATGCATTCTTTCAGGATGTTTATTTATTGAACCTCAAGCTGATGCTACTCATATACTGTACCTCTCAACATATTATGCTTCAAAATTACCCTTTAGTGCTTCTATATGACTGATTTGATTTTTGATCTTTTCATTAAAGTGGTGATACAGATGCTGTCATCCCAGTTACCTCCACTCGCTATAGTATTGATGCTCTGAAGCTTCAACTGATTGGTCCCTGGCGTCCTTGGTACAGTGATGGACAGGTGAGTATCTCTGCGACATTTGCTCTTTCCGTCTCATTGTTTGGGAAGCTGGAATGCTTGGCCACAAAGGGTGGAAGTAGGCGGGATCATCTCAGACCTTTGGGTTATAGCTAATCCCTTGATCACTGAGCTGCCTCTTGCGCTCTTCAGTTCCTCTTCCTCGCACATCTGATTCCTTCTTCCTTAAACATGTTATGGGTTTACTCTCATTAGCCCAACATATTAAATGTAGTCACTTGTTTGATGTATGAAACAGGTTGGAGGATGGACACAGGAGTATGAAGGGCTGAATTTTGTTACCATTAGAGGAGCAGGCCATGAAGTCCCTCTACATAGACCAAAAGAAGCTCTGGCACTCATCAAGTGTTTCATATCTGAAACCTCAATGCCAAAATTTGAAGAAATCAGTGATGTGTAAGCATTTATCGTGTCTCAATTCCCTGAACTAGGAAAGTGGCAAAGAACAGCATCCTGAAGGGATAAATGTTGTTGCAGCTGGAACTGTATCGTTGCTTTCACGGCATGTAATAGCATTTCTGTATTCTTAAATGATGATAGTCTTTAATACAGGATGATCATTGGGGTCAGATATTCAGTGCCTCAATTCACTCTATCCCTCTCTTGTTGCCGGAGTCATATAGATTAATTCATGATATCTTCAAAATATAAAGTTCTACAGCTTGTTTCAGTGCATACCACATCCAAAATTAGCATTGGAAATGTGCCATCGAATGCCGGCTTTAATTAAATTAACTGAAAAAAAAATCCTGAAACAATGAAAACACATACACGTTAGAATGCGATGGGCCTATTTATGCCATTTCTCAGAATCTAGGCAATTAGATTAAAAAAATATAGCTAAACAGGTAAAATATTTAATACTCTTCCGTTTCATTTTAATTGATAATGTTGATTAATTCTAGTTGTTCAGTTTCTAATTTTAAAAGGTATTTTTACAATTATATTTTTATTATTAATGAATAATTTGAATGAATTAATAATTATTTATGAAATAATACATTTTTTATGAGGATTAATACATATATATTAGTTATTAGATAAGGTTAACTTAGAAAATTTAATTGTATAATTATAATTTTTAATATTTATTTTAATTATTGTGCAAGTCTAAAATATATAATTGAAAAAAGACAGATAGATGGAGTAATTACTTACTGAATTACAATTACAAAATTATATTTCTTAAGAAAATGTTCAAAATATATTTTTGAAGGTAACACAATTTCAAATACATGACCTTACAAGTTCCTTAAAATAACTAAATATCTAAAATGAAAAAACAAACACATCTTTTAAGTGCAAATTTTGTGTTTAGGTGATTGTTAAACTATAAGGGTTAATCTTCAAAACATAAAAATGCTAATTAAAGTATAAGTCACAATTTTTCTCCCCACTATATTTTTCTAACCTTATCGCCACGTTACTCCCATACCCTTTATCTCTTTGTGCAAATATCTTAGTGTTAATTTGTAATACTGAATTGTTAAGAATAAGTATGATTCGATAGTTGAATGAGTCATAATCGTCAATATTAGGTGAAATATTTAGAAAATTAAGATTTTTTTTTTTGAGGGGAAAAGGAATCATCATTCATTAGATAGGAATGAAAGGTGGAATTGGATGAGTTTACATAAGAACCAGCTCTATCCTGAACATATTTAGCTAAATTATAAGCTGATGATTTTGCTCTAAGTATAACATAATGTGTAGATTTAAAGCCTAAACCATGCTGAGCAATAAGAATTTGGAAAAAAGGACCTAACAGAGAAAGGTCGATATTCTTATTCTTGACTCCTTGAGCCAGCTGCATGCAATCCGATTCAAACAGAACATTAATGTAAAAAACCATGGCTGCAAGCAATGCAAAGAGCTTCTATGGCTGCCATCAATAATCCGAATGTAAAGCTGAAGTTAAACGACCCAACCTTAAAAGCAGCAGCAAGAAGAGGATTTCCATGGGAATCATGAATGATAAGGCCCACCAGTCGAAGAGAAAGGAAGCCATGATCCATCAATATTCATCTTTAGATCGGGTGATTAAGGAAGCTGCCACACAATTTCTGGTAAATCCAAGTCGGGAGGTACTCTTTTTGAAGCAATGAAAGGTGCAGAAGCAATGAAAGGTGCAGCAAAATTGTTTGGTATAAAATTTGAGAACTTTCCGCAGCAGCCTATTGAAAGTGTACTTAAGAAGGTCCAATGGAAAATTATATCACATGCATCCCCTAACTGTAGTGGCATCGATTGCTTTAAGACTCCATTAATGACTAACGAGTAAGCAATCACGGAAGTATGTTGTTCACTTTGGTTAAAATCCACATGATGCTTTTATGAGGGACGGAGGGAGTATTAATTAGAGAAAAATTAAACTTTGAAAAACAGAGAATGATTTCAAAATTCAAACCCCCCCCCCCCCAATTTTATTTATTTTAAAAATAGTAGGTATGATTTGAGACTGTATTTCAATGTATTCCAAAAACAAAAGAAAAGAAAAGGTCAAACAAACAATGATTCGAAAGTGTTGATGACCTTCCTTACATCACAAGGGAAATACTATAAATGTTATAAAAGTTGATATATTTACACAAAAGAACACTTTGAAATTGATGGGAACATGTGTAAAGAACACATCATACAGAAGAAAATTTTCCCTCCCTATCCTAAAACAATAATGTTTTTATCTAATCTACCACCCCCCCCCCCCGGCGGCCAAAAAAAAGGAATGTTTTTCTATTAGAAGATCAGTGTAAATATCATTAAGTGTTTCCTCACTGTTTACATGATACAAGTATTCTTACCAGGACCTAAGAATGAAATGCATGCTTCAACTCCCCATGCATGCAATTTTGACAATGCAGCCTAAAATGAGCTGCAATGTCCTTGCTAACCATCGAAGGCTCTCTCTCTTGTGCTTCTTTGACAAGTACTACTTTTCTTCAGTTGTACTAGTGATTTTTTAATACTCTGGAGTTGTGCCTATTGCCGAAACAAAAAAGCCCTATTCCATCTTGTCCAACTAACCTGTACAAGATGAAACTGAGGCTTATTTTACCTTGTTTGTGAGAACCATCAGATTTCGAGTGGTTCTTGCGGCTACAGCACCTATGAGGATTTCTGAAACTGCTGAAAGCTGTTGGATGGAATCCTGTACATGCTATTTTTTACCCCATTATCTGAGAGTTGCAGCAGATCCCTTCTAATCTTGATCACATTAATCTGCTGATGCTCTCATATGTCACTTGCCGGCAGTTTCTGCATGTCCGTTGCTCCAATAATGTATTTGCTTTTCAGCTTTGATTCACTCAGTTGAAGAAATATGGAGAGTCAAGAACTTCTTGCAAGTTGAAGTTTCCTCTACTCGGGAGATCAGGAAATGTCAATGTTGGATATGATGTTCGGAAGTCTTCGAGTAACTGCTCACATGAACAAAAATTACAATGAAGAGATTATATTCATGAGTTACCTAAATTTCATAGAGTCAACAAAAAGTTTCCCAATATCAGTCCCAGAGTTAGAAGCCAGTTTGTATGTGTGGGGGGAAGAGGGGGGGGGGGGGGGGAGCTGCATAATTATGCTAACTGCTTCTCACACCAGCTTTTCTGAATTCTGGAGGAAAGACATGCAGATGTTAAGTACTAAGAATATATACTGTAATTAGTCTTACATTTTCGAGTATTGGCGTGCTATAAAGCTCCACAAATTTATCTCTAAGTATCTGATTCATCTTGTCCACATCACAAGCATGTGTCCAGAAGGAATCGTGCACTCCTGCACATAATATTAAGGAGAGATAAGAGCCTTACACAGAAAGCCAATTTTATCAACTAGTAATGACAGGGATGAATCTCAAAGACACTTCTTTTTTGCGGCATGCAATTAACCTTTACAAAGCTAGGAGGGGAACAGTTCATTAAATGAATCATTTGATTGATCCTCAGATGTGATTAAGTAGTAGTTTTACATAAACTCTGATGTGTAAAGGAAAAACTAGAGATGAGCATAGACAGATTTACAAGAGTATGTCCAGGTCTAAAAGGTTTATTAAATCATCTATTATAATGTATATTAGATAGGGACTAAGAAGTTTTAGTAACTCTAGATTTATGCTATAAAAGATGATAAGAGAGATTGGAAAAGATCTTGCCTTTACCCCTATATGAAGCATATCTAGGCTCCTGTCTAAATTTGCTTAATGGTAACCGTATGTATAAAAAAATTCCACTAAGCAACATCAGTTGTTGATCATTTTAAGTGATGCAAACTCTCTTTTTCTTTTTACCCCCCCATTACTAGTCCAATGACATGGCTAAAAGTCCTCCCTCAAGCTTGGACCGTATAGAGAATAAATCTGGGGAATTTGGGGTAAACTCCCAAATTATACTCCCAAGCTTAAGTTAATAAATTACCCAAATTAATTCAAAGAGGTAAAAGTAGGGTAAAAGTCACTTACCTTTCATATATGCAGATCAATATTTTTATAGGCTAGCTATCCTTCTCTTGCTAGCTAAAGTTCAAAGTAAATTGCTCAAGTAGAGCATTTGAACCCCTTTAACAATACATAAACCACCCAACATTTTGTTGCACGTAATACAGCAACCTAGTAGCATAGCTGAACTAATAGCAATCATGTAGAACCATTCCACCCTAATATCCTGGATATAAAAGTAACTAAACCTAGTTGCTTGCGTCAGTCTAGAGAATCCTACTAGTCATGTGATAATTCTAGGTTCAATTTTTAGGTATGTGCTGATCACATGGTAATGTCAATACTAATTTTAAAACTTAGGCTCAAATCATCTCCAGATTCTCCAAACCTCTCCAAATCTTAGAGCGAAAAACCCTAATTAGTTGCTTTTGGTATGTTTTCAGTGATCAACCAAATCTTCTCATATTTTCTTCTTCACTATTACTCAAATATTTTATTAACATTATGACTCTCTTTTACCCTAACATTTTTATACATCAAATATCAAATCATCAAAGAATTTCTTTATCCCTCATACAAATATGCCACAACAATTTGGTTTCACAGGATTCCCTGCAAAACCATATCACACAGCACAGGTATCAGAATCACCAGCAACTTCAGAATGGCATTTCTATGAAGTTTAACATCTCAAAATGAAGAGATGTTATGTGCACATGCTGATAAATAAACCAACTACTTTATAGAGCCTACAGCTGAGAGTCTTAAATTTTGATTATTCAAATGGGAAAGACAAACCTGCAAAACGCAGTCCAGCATCTCTACAAGCTATTGCAGTCATCATCATGTGTGAACCATCCAATGAATGTACAAAATTTGGAGGGAAAGCAGTCCTTTGTTTTCTGGCTTCAACCTAAAGTGAAAAATTTAAATGAATCATTAAAGGTAATGCACAAAAATAACTATTAAGTCTAAACTTAGACTGAATCAATTTAAAAATAAAGAAAAACTTACTGAATTACTGTCACGCTGCAATGCCAACACCTGAAGTGAAGTTTTTATCTGCAGAGGCAATGAGTAATTGATAACATTGTCCAACCAAAAGTTCTTCAAGGAAGGACATCACAATAAAATAGCACAAGCCTCAAATGTTGGCCACAAAATTTTGATCTTTAAAAGAATCATTTTAAGCAATCAGATTGTAAATCACATATTTTATTGAACTGCTCGGCAAATGACAACTAGCTAATGTCAGGTCAGGTGGATAACACAAAAACCTGCTATGCTGGCATGTATAATGTTCCATTTGGTGACAATCAAAATCTTATTCAAACCACAAGAAGTTCAACAAAAGGAATGCTATTTACTTCTGAACTTCCAAGACAAGCCCATATTAGCATTTGTTTTTCCACTCCTAATACTCCACTCCATTTAGAATTGAATGACCACATTATTTTGAGATTTCCGAAATTGAATATCCATTTTCTTAAATAAACATATTTATCATTTAACGTTCCACTAATAACCTCCTTACTTTAAGGAATTTGCATACTACTAACTCCTATGGTACTATCACTAACCACATTAATAATAAGAGTAATGTACAAAGGATCCCCTTAATTTTTGTACTAAGTCAAACGTGAATGTTCAATTTCGGATGAAAGGAGTATTTGGCAATAAGGAGTTCCACTCACTAGCAGATTTAATAAAGTCAGGCATTTGCAGAAAGAATACTCACAACATGTCGTTGAGTTTTAAAGTATGGTTGCACAACAGGAAGACCAAGTGGAGTTGTCCAACGCACAGGCTCATTTTCTGATGCAATTACCTGTTAAAATTCACAGATAAATATCCTATCTGACATGGTCGTAATAAAATTTATAGTGTAGATCATACATACCTTAGCACAGTCACCAAGCCAAGCCATTATACCGCGAGCTGCTTGGAATAATTCCCCAAGTGCAGACAATGTCACCTGTAGACAAATTCACAGTTCAACCATAAATCCTTTCATTCATGTATCAATATCCTCCACTTACTGTAGATGATTGGTTATTCATAAAAACTGAATAACAATCAAAACAGCGGCAGCACCTTTCCATACATACTACATGTACAAATTCCAGAGTCATTGACAGAAGGCAAGGATAACACAGCCACACATTGAATCAAACTGCAATGCAGTGGATACATCCATACACTATGCATCATAAACAAAAGTAGACACATTAAATCAAATCAAGCTACAATGATTGTATGGAAAATGATAAAACAAACTATGAAACCTCCATAAAAATAGTTAATATAATTTTTAAAAATTAATGTATTTTCTTAGATATAAAAAAATTGTCTATTTTTACAAGATAAAAAGGATTTTTATGTTGTAATAAAGTGAAAAAATTGTTGAGTATTAAATATTATGTTAGGCAGCCTAAAATGATTGCTATGTTTGGCAACCTAATATGGCTGCTATATGTGTTGTTTCTTACACATTTGTGTACTTGTGTAAGTCTATATATAAACACTTCTTGTAATATAAATGATCAAGTTAATAGAATACCATTCAACATGGCATCAGAGCCTTCTCTTAAGGCTTGAACCTCAAAAAACATAAAAGCTCTTCAACATCAACAAACTCTCAGTTCTATTTTTTTTCAAGAACAAGCTTCAACCATTTGGTGCAATTCTTCATCATCATAGACATTTTATTGACACCATAAACTCAAGGGGCTACCATAGGTGCCGAGCAAACGGAACCTGAAGCAACTGTTGGAAACCACACGCATGAGGCCCACGCGCCAAGCAGCCTGAAGCGCATGAAGCCCACGCACCGGCTTTTGGTGATCGAAATTATGCACTGATGATTTCTTTAGCTTCACCTGTGTCTGCTTACTCCTTCCAAGGTATCATTTATATTTTTAATCCTTGATTTTTAAAATGGGTTAGGATTTTTCCTTCTATTGAACACCTGTTTTGAGTTTAATTTTTTTTTTTGCTGCTATGTTTCTTCTGCTAAATCACATGTTCTGAGTTACACTCTTCTCAAATAACCTATTCTACTGTTGCGTACGGGTTACGTTTCTTATCTTAAATAATCTGCTATAGGTTATATTAGAGTGTATCTGAACTACAATTTCTCTTATGTTGTATTTGAGTTCAGTTTTTATGCCTCTGTTTTGATATATTTGAGCATTTTTCAACCACGACTGATGATGAAATCTTAAATCCCACTACCTCATCTCAACCCAAGGTGTATATTCTTAATCTATCTAGTATTGTGATTATAACAAATGAAAAGTTAGGTCTCAAAATTATTAAGAATGGTCTTCTGCCGTAAAATTATGGTTTATAGGATAAGGAATAGTTGATCATTTGACTATCAATTCTGAAAACATTCAATATGAACAAGATGTTTGGGAGAGAGTTGATGCCCAATTATTTAGTTATTTATGGCAGTAAATTTCCTCCGAATTAGCTCCAATGTTCCTTCCGATCATGACTTGTGCATCCGTGTGAGAACAGGCGCAATTATTATTTCTCGTTTCTAGTATGTTATTAGTGACATGCTACTTATCAAGAAATCAAAAATGTCAATGGAAAAGTTTTGAGGAAAGATTCAAGGACTTTTGACTTGAATTCAATAAACTTATGCCTATTGGAGGATCACTAGCTGAACAAATTGCTTAGCGTGATAAATTTTTTTGTTATTTTTGCTATTGTAAAACTTGAGCTAGATTATGAGCAGATTTATCATGGCATTCTTGGAGATGGATCTGTCTCAAGCACTAAAGATATGTTTAAGACACTTCTTCAAGTCTCTTATGCTTCCAAGGACATCATGACATTTTCAACGATAGAGCACTCTACTCTTACTGTTCCAACTTACAATTCTCGAGACCATTACAGAGAAAGATCAAGGAAGTTATTGAGGAAGCTGTGGTGGTCGTGGTGGCCATGATGGTTGTGGTACAACTTGATTTTGTGACTATTGTAACAAACCAAGACACATAAGGGAAGAATTGTTGGACACTTCATGACAAACAAGTAGTGGCAAGTGTAGCACAAGCAAGTTCAAATGCTTCTAGTACTCATACTATCTAAAAAATCGAGTATCAAGAGTTTCTTCAACTCAAGGCTGCCCGAGCATCTATTCCTCCTGAAACCGCACATATTTCTCTTCCTTCATAGTCTAATTCTATGTGAATTTTTATTCCGGTGCCACTAATAATCTTTTTGGTAATCTTGATCTTTTCTTCCATATTACCTACTCGAATTCACTTCCATTAGTTACCTTTGGAGATAGTTCAATAGGAGTTGCAAAAGGAATTGGAACCATTACTCTTCTTCCTTCTTTGTCATTATTTAATGTTTTGTATATTCCTGATTGCCTTTTCAATTTGATTCTATTTATCAACTTACTCATTTTTTTAATTATTTTGTAACTCTCTCTTCTAACTCGGTGAATGTGCAAAATCGAAAAACAAAAGAGACGATTGATAAAGGATACAAGTCACGAAGACTTTACCTGTTCTTGTGTGCTACCAACACTGTATGTATTGCTTCTGTTTCTTCTCTTCTAGCTCATTACCGTTTGGGGCATTCGAGTCTTAATAAACTACATCAACTTGTTCCTCATTTGTCAAATTTAAAGTCTTTAGAATGCGAGTCATGTCAACATGGGAAACATTCGCAAGCTTCCTATTCTAGTAGACTTGATAGGCATGCTACTACCCCTTTTTCTTTAGTTCATTTTGATATTTAGGAGAAATGTCATTTACTGTCTATTCTTGGCTATCGATATTTTGTTACCTTTATAGATGATTTTTCTCATTGCATTTGGGTCATTTTGATGAAAAATCATTATGAGCTCTTTGATGTATTCTAGAAATTTTATAATGAACTAAAAACTCAATTTGGGGTGCATATCAAAACATTGCGCAATGATAATGCCAAAGAGTATTTTTTTAAATCTTTCACTACTTTCCTTTCCTCATATAGCATTCTTCATGAATCTTCCTGTGATTGAACTTTACAACAAAATGGCATTGTTGAAATGAAGAATTGACGCATTGTAGAAACAACTCAAACCTTGCTTATCCATCAGAAGATTCATAATTTTTTTTAGGGAGATACTATACCTCACTCTTGCTATCTCATAAATCGAATGCCTTCATACAAGGTAAACTTCCTCTTAATATTCTACTCCCACAAGAACCTCTTCATAAGCTTATGCTATGGGTCTTTGGGAGTACCTGTTTTGTTCATAATTCTACTCCCGGACGAGATAAACTAGATCCAAGGGCAATTAAATATTTTTTCATTGGATATTCTCATCTTCAAAAGTGTTTTAGGTGTTATTGTCTGAAGACTCATCATTTTTATAGCTCTTTTGATGTTACCTTTTTCAAGTCTTCACCCTTTTTTTTCTTTTCTGCTACAACCATTGATGAGTCTGAATCCACTGGGACTGCAAAAATGCTTCTTGTTCCTACCTTCTTTAGGTCATCACCTAATATCGTGCCTAAAGAAGCAATCATTTCACCTCCTTCTGAGTCTTTGCCCCCAATCTAAGAGAAAAGACTTGTGTCACATTTCCCACACATATACCAACATTGCATTCGTTAGTTACGTAGCTCACAAGATCATGAAAGTCTAGTTGATTCATGTCCTATGTCGTCGGATCCTTCTTACTTAGTCCCAAGTTCACCTATTGCCAACTGCATAAGTACCAGGTCTACTCAAAATCCTTAACTTATCTAAAACTCTCTTTCACAGAAGTGTCTTTCTTCATCCTATTGTGCTTTTATTTCCCATTTGTCTTCTGTTTCTGTCCTTTCGAATGTTCAGGATACCTTGTCTCAACTAGACAAGAGGCACGCTAAAGCTGATGAAATGGAAGCTCTTGATTCTTCAGGAACTTGAGAGTTGATATCTCTACCTCCTAGAAAATCAGTAGTTGGTTGCAGATAAGTGGACAAGCTTAAAACTCGACTTGTTGCTAAAGGTTATATACAAGAATTTGGTGTTGACTGCACTGATATTTTTTCAGTCATGGCCAAAACTACCTCTGTGAGTATTTTCCTGTCAATGACAGCCACTTATCAATGACCATTGCATTAGTTGGATATCAAAAATGCCTTCCCACATGATAACCTAACGAAGAAGTGTACATGGAACAACCTCCTAGCTTCATAGCTAAAACAGGAAGGAACTTAGTACGTCGTCTTAAGAGTTCTCTCTATGGTTTGAAACAATCCCCATGCTTAGTTTGGAACGTTCAGCAGAGTTGTTCAATAGTTTGACATGGCTCAAAGCAAGGTTGATCATTCTGTATTTTACATATATTTATCAGGGAAAAACTATCTATCTAGTTGTTTATGCTGATAACATTATTATCACTGGAGATGACACATAGAGCATAAATCAACTTAAGAAACATTTGTTTTAAAACTTTGAGACTAAAGACCATGGAAACTTAAAGTAGTTACTTGATATAGAGGTTGTTTAATCACAACACATAATTTATATTTTTCAAAAAAGTATGCCTTGAATATGCTTGAAGAAATAGGTATGACAGATTGTAAATTTGTTGACACACCCATGAATCTTAATGTCAAACTACTTCCAGGACAGAGAAACCTTTATCTAATCCTAGAAGATACCAAAAATTAATTGCCAAGCTACTTTATCTTACAATCACTTGTTATGATATCTCATTTGCAGTTAGTGTGGTTAGCTTAGTTTTTGCAAGCACAATATGAAAGTCATTGGAAAGCTACAATCAAAATTAGTATGTCAAAAGGTCTCTAGATACAGACTTGTTTTATAAGAATAATAGAAATACAGATATTACTAGTTATACAAATGCAGACCGGTTTAGCTGTCCTTGAGATAGAAGATCAACATCAAGTTATTGTATCTTGTTTAGTGGAAATCTTGTGTCATGAAAACGTAAACAACAAGATATGGTAACTTGTTCAAGTGCAAAACCTAAATACCAAGTAATGGTTCTTGGGACGTGCAAATTTATTTAGGTGAAACATCTTCTCACGGAACTCAAGTTCTATAAACTTAACCTTATGAAATTAGTTTGTGATAATCAAGTTGCTTTCCACATTGCATCTAATCATGTCTTTCATGAGATGACCAAACATTAAAATTGATTGTCACTTCATATGTGAAAAGGTTACTTCCGAAAACATTGTTATTACGTTTGTTGGATCAAATGACTAACCTGTTGATGTCTTTACTAAATCTTTGAGAATACCTAGGATTGAATACATTTGTAGCAAGCTTAGAGCATTTGATCTATATACTCCAGCTTGAGGGGGAATAATGAGTATTAAATATTATATTAGGTAGACTAAAATGAATACTATGCTTGGCAGTCTAACATGGCTGCTATGCGTGTTGCTTCTTCCACATTTGTGTGCTTAAATAAGCCCATATATAAGCACTTCTTATAATATAAATGATCAAGCTAATAGAATAGCATTCAACAAAAATCAATACACAATTTAGTCTCTATCATTTAATGAAAAAAGAAAAAGAAAATAGACATTACTATTTCATGAAATTGAAAATGAACACATGAGATAACTATTTCAATTAAAAAGTTTACATATCAACATAATTTATCAAAATTCCTACAAATTCTAGACTGTCAAAATATCAAAATTTGCAAGTGCAAAATAAACTTCAAGACACTGAAAAGGATCCTATTTCCAATAATATATAAGATAAGCTGGGGCATAACAGGAAGGCAGCAAAGTAAAAAATAAGGTCTCACTGAGGTTGAAACATGCGGTCTGGTTAGGGAGAATTCATATACTGTGGTTCTATAGAAATAGGGAGAATTTTGTTTCACCCGAAGTCATTAGAAACCCTCTTTTGATAGCGAGGAAATTTCTTCAGGTCATTCAGGTTCTTCTAGGAAAGGAGACTAGATTAGGATTGAATTCTCATTGTAATCCTGGCTATGTACAGTATTTTTTAATACAAAGTTCCCTTTAAAAAAAAACTATGACCTTAATAATGCTCAAACACATAATAGAACCCTTCAGAATCTGGTGTCATTACTTACTTTAGCAGCATAGCAAGCTGCCCTAAACAGCAGCCGGTCATCAGCAATAAGACCCTTTTCCTCTAACCTCCTTTTGATTTGTTCACGCGCTCCAACATATGTAACACCATATACTGAAGTCATTACTGTCTGTTTGACCAGCTTTCTGTCTACCTGATTGATCCAACAGTAGCAAGTTTTCAGTACAAGTTTGCAGTAAAGTAACAACTTTTAATAATATTTTTTGGAAACAATTTTGCACTGAATTTCACAGCTCAAAAGTAAAGAAAAGACCAAAATTTATATAAGCAACCTGATCAGCTAAGAGTTTGGCTAGTAAAGCATTTGGATCAGTTGCAGGGTCCTTGATGCTGTCTCTTCTTATAATATCTTGAACCCTGGCAATCAAAAATGATTTTGAATAGTCATTAAAGAAAGCAAAAGTTATATAGCAAATGGAAGTATTTGTAGGTGAGAGCAAGTAGATTTCAAATGCAAATGATACTGAATGATAATGTGTTCATTGATATTATGAGAGAGACACAAATTAAGTAGCAGAAAAATGTCAAACAAAGGTTAGGATTTTCCAGGAGGAACTCTCTTTAATACTGAGAAGCTTTTCACATTTGAATATTCAGATACATCATAAATAATTGTGAAAGCCTGTCAACGGGAAAGACACTAAATTTTGGTGATATCAGATAGACTAGACAAGTCTTTAGTTATCTAGAGGAAATGCCTTTTGAAACAACAGCAAGGTTGACTTGACTGATTGTGGTTTGTAACAGCCTTCCAAAGATAGATTAGAGTGCCCTTGTGCATTGCTTTTTTCTCTTGTAGAAAATTCATTAAGGTATTCTTGACTATAACAAAAGCCAAATATTGGCATCAAGAAACATGTGGTCTGGTTCTTTTCTCCAAAAAAATCTACTATTCATTCTCTAACCCAATACATTTTGTCCTCCAAATCTACATTCAATTCAAATTTAAATTCCTTCCAAATCTTATACATGGGAACCACATATTTAGAATAAATATACTTATTACTTTTTTTAAAGTCAAATTATATCTTTAAACAATCAAATCTTATACATGGGTACTACACATTTACAATAAATATTTTTAAACTCAAATTACATTTTTAAACATGTCAAGACCCACTTTATATCAAACCAAACAATTAAATACAAAAACTCAAAATACAATCCAAATACATTCACTATTCTCATTCTCAAAACTAAACAAGTTTTCACTCCAAAAGACCCAATTTGAAATAAGGCTCCTTGACTCCAAGGAAATCTAGATAAACTTCCATCTGCTAGAAGTAAATGAGATTAAATATAGCATAAAATGTTATGTGTTAATTAGACGGAACCTATTAAAAGCTTGGTTGTATCATAAAAGCCAGCAAAAAGTCTAAATCTGCTAGAGTTTAGGAGTAGAGTACCAAGTATAACTTCTTAAGTAAATAACTTAATCTCTACAAATATTCTATTTTTTTCTTTTCACCACTAATAAATTCATTGGATACTCACAGCTTTGATTCTCAAAAGATATATGCATTCAACTGAGTACGACTCTAAAGCATTTAAAGCCAAGAATTCTACATAGAGGCTAAGTAATCTATGTGATAGTCTGAAATATTTATACCATAATATTCTAAAAATCAGTACCAATCATGTCAACATACCTTGCAGCAATTTCTGAGTAAACATCTGCAGGTTTATCTCCAGCAACTAAATTGACTGCCGCAGCCTCAAACTGTCCAAGCAGGATAATTTCAGGAAAAATACAATGTAATAAATACTGCATGTATGTGATAGCAGGAAATTTTCATAGATAAAACCTATCATGAACATTAACATTTAAGTTTCAAGCCAACATGAACTCAGGTCAACTAACTAGTGCAGCATCTCAACTATCATGGCACTAAATCTACACATATCTTGTCAACTTTGTGATAGATGGAAATTAGCAGAAGTTTGCTGCCTGTGCAGCTAAATGGAAATACTCACAGTTACACAGCATATTCAACTTCACCTAGACAAATATGTGAGACATAAAGGCAAATCTTTCTCAAAGAAGTCAGAGATGAGTAAATTAAAATTTATGTTCATACAAGAAAATGATGTCATCAAGAGAAAAAAACAAACAAATCTATGTCTTGGCAGTGAACATACACTGTCTTTTCCCAGAGCTGCATAATGCTGCAAACCATTGCAGGAACCATCCTATGACATAAAACAGTAATACCAAATTAGAAACAAAAACTTAATGCACTGAAAGCAAGATCATGAAATATAGTAATGGCATAGGTAATTAGCATTATGTTGGCTCCATATATAAACTGATGATTTTCATCAGAACTAAAGAATTATAATTGCTCAACCAACAGTGGCCTATGTGAATGAAGCCTATGCAAACAAAAGAAATTCGGACAGCATAACAAATTTAAAGACTGAAGAATCCTAGAAAGGCCAAAGGCCCAAAACCTCTGGTTGCATAAAAAGGCAATCCATTAATACACTGCCCTTTTTTTCCCCCCACTATACACTTGCAGCTTGGAAAAGAAATGAAACAATAGTTTCCATAAATGAACAAGACAATTCATTGGCTTAGTGGGACCTTAATTCTAGAATATCTATACTTCTATGTCTTACGACTAACAGTCATCCATTACCCACAAAAACTACATGTCCAAGAGTGTATGCATAACAGTGCAAAGAAATTCTAACATTCTTTGGAATTTCAATCAATGAAAAGTTCTTATATCAATTTAGTATCATTTTTCTTGATTCTAACATGCTCAGAAGTTGTCATAGACGGATTGAAACATTTGACATTCATTAGCCAACACAGAACGCAACTCTCACAAGCTTTTGGGAAGAAAGAATAAGCCTAGAGCATCTGAAGGTAAGGTGGTCAGCGCGGCTTCTAAGGAATCTTTAAATAAAAGGTTCCTATAGATGGTGAAATTAGCTATTATGTATATCCCTAGTGGAATCTATGGATATCCTCTTTCAGAGATTGTTTTTTTTATTTTGATATAGATGAGATGAACTTCAACTTGAAAGTGGAAGGTCCAAATAAAGTTTCATTTCATAATATATGTGCTCATTTGAGTGCAGCTAAGGGATTCTAGAATAAACAAAAATGTACCTGGTGAATTGGCAAGTGGGAGATGATAGTATGTGGTGATGAGCTTTTTAAGGCTTCTGATAAATTAATACAAGCTGCTAAGCACTGGAAAGGATCCTCAGCCTTTAACCACCAGCATTTACCATGAAGAGGATTTTCAGCCGAATCTACTACATCAGTTAAATGGTCTTCCACAAAAGCCAGGCGCTGATCATAGGAAAGCTTTTCAACACCCCCTCCATAAAGGCTCGCTAAATGTATCTTCAGCCAACGTAAACCAGATTTTCCCAATGGTCGCCCTTCAGCAAACTCCAGAATTCCTCGGCAGAGATCAGAACTTAGATGATTTAGATGTGGATGCATAGGATATGCACGGCCCCGAAAATCCAAATTGTGTGGATAGTAAAAGCCTTCCTCGTCTTTCATTTTACGAGCCACCTGCTCTAGACAAATATCACAACAATCAACTCCAAAATATTTTGATTTAGAATACAATGGTAACTGATTAGAATCACTTTCAGCAGAATTGTTTATGTTTCAGGAGCAACAATATTACAATCAGGGGGAGTCAGGGAGAAATGCAGAGAAGCACATTATCATTCCCTCAACCAAAGAAGAAGAAAGAAAAAAAAACAAAAACAAAAGGAGCCCTGGTCTCTCCTTACAAGAAATAGAATAATCTTAGAAAGATTATCTTACAGAAAGTTTGAGCTCAATGTCGCATCGTTGTGAATGCATCTCTTGATTGATTTTCTTTGCTTTCCTCACACTCCATTTCCACTTTTTTATTTCTTCCACATCATCAGAATGCAATTCAGGAATAGGAACCTATAAAAGGAATGAGAAGTAATTCCATCATTTAGTATAATAAAACATAGAAATAAGTTTCATATTGTACTAGCTACCAGAAATAAGTGGGCGTGGTCAAACTAACCAATATTAATGTCTTCAAAATAAACATAACTTAGCAAATAAGCATTTCTGCAGAATTAATATACTGGGAAAAAAATAAATAAATAAATTGAGAACATTTTTGTTGGAAAATTATTATTTCAGTAAATCTAGCAGATTCAGGTAAGCACACAAGTTTCAGAGTACTTTATGCCAAAAAGTAAACTTTAAAAGTTGACAAATATCGTTGATCATACAACACCCTTCATAGGAACCTACAGAAAATACTTTTATTGACTTTTTCATAAAATATAAATAATGGATATGCACACTGATGATTGCACAACCCTAGGAACTTAAAATACACTTACATCTTCACGAGCCACCAGGCCAGCAATATTGCCACCTCTGGCCCAGATACTCTCTACCACTGAGAATTCTTTGGTTCACTCTCCACTTGGTGTTTCCCAGTGTATCCAAGCCTGTAAATATATGCAAAACCAAATAAGCCAATAATATTTCTTAGAATGCAAGCATAGAAGGAAAACGAAATAGCAAACCAACTGCTATCCCACATACAGGGATGTAGCCTGTAAAGCTAATTCCTGGCTCCACAAAGTGCTCAAGATTAATCCTTTTCTGCTCATGTATCAAAAATGGAAACCAAAACACTCCCCAGAATATGCTAAACTTGTAAGATGATAATTTCCAGTTTATATGCATTTTATGTGAATGAAATACCCAAGAATAACTGTTTGTAAAAGACCATAATGAGAAAAGGGAACCAACCCTTTTACAAAGGAACTTCAAAGTTTCTAAGACCATTTTTAAGTTCAAAAGTTCTTTACTCTTAGAACTTAATAAAATATGATCAAAACCAAGAAAAAGAAACAGTTACTGCAAAAGGGTTTAATGTTTATTTATATTTGTCCAAAGTGTTTGTCCAACACTCAAGATGTTCTAACTATGTTGGTGAAATTCATTAACAAGTGAGAAGATCTACTCAAATCATCTGAGGACAACTATTACCTTTCACGTTGTACTCAAATAAACCACTTCAAGTAACTCCAATCAGCTATCTGCCATTTGCTTATTTCTTCTGTTTTATTTCTCCAGCTGATTTAAAAGATTCGGATGTTCTTGGAAGGGGGAAAAAAGGTAAAAAAAGGTAATGCAATCCTCAAGAAGGAAAAGAAGCAACTCCTAAACGCTAGAGCATTCTAGATCACATCTATTTCATATACCCAGCAGCCAGAGAGGGCCCCTCAAGTGGGGCATCTAATGTTCAATTTACTAAATGCAAGATGCTCAAGTATGAGATAATGCCCAAAATTATGAATCCAGAAAAGGATGATCATCATGACCATAATAGCAACCACATGGTATCAAGTCAAGCCATTACACAGGAACAGTGCAAATAATCAAAGAGATTGACTGAACCAAGGGAAAAAACGAAGACATGTAGAAACTTGCAATAGGATCAAAGAGAATAAAACTAAAGCCAGACCTCATAAACTTTCTGCATTTGTTTAGTAGAGGCACGTTTGATAGAATCTTGTTGTTGCCTAGATCCATGTGTACGCATCAAATATGAAGGTAAGAACAAATAACCGCCTTTGTCGTACCTGAAATAGCATAGCCAATTTAATACTAAATATGAGGGGCAAACACTTCTATGGCAGTGGCCGCCCTCCCCATCATTCGTATATGGACACATAAAATAGCTTTTTTGAATTAAATAATTAGGCTTAAGTGATCAAGTGTATGTATTATTTCCAGATATATGTCATGGATAGCATGAACATATCTTATGTCAAATTCAATCATTCAAGGAATGACCTGACAATTTAAGAAAGCTCCAAAAAATCATTTTCAAATGAAAAAAACAATTTCATACCCTTTCCACTTTTTTGGTGGGACCAGCATTGGCACATAAGGAATTATCATATGTTTAACCTGCAAAGAGAAAAGTGTTTAGAAAGTCTAAAGATAGTGAAAAGCTTGATAGTCAATATCTTTACAGTTGATACTGAGACCATGTCACTCACAAGGACATGCATATTATCCACCCACAAAGAATGTAGTAAAAAACATTTCCCAAGTGGTCTCAAAGTCTATTTTTCAGATGTAGTAACATGTTTATAACTATTACAACCTGCGATCAGGTATTTCCAAGTATTGAGTTGAAACGAAAACTGAAGGACAAAATAAAGTTATGGCTTATGACTCCTAATAACATAATAATATTCCAAAATATATTTCTCAAAACTGTTTGTGCATCAGTCAAAGATACCCCTTAAACATGTTTATGCAAGAAACCAAGGAGAAGAGATGAACTACCAGAACCATTAGCAATCCTACAACAATTTGGTGTTTTTATATACATCAAATGCATGAACTGATTCAATATTCATCTGACTAGACAATCAATTTTCGACATTAAAGAAGAAAAAAAAAAGTAGAAAGAGGAGATAAGATTGCGCAAGCTGAATGCCCAAAGACTAGCATCTGCAATATACACCATCCATAGCATCCCACGCATTCTACTGAAGGCTATACTTTTGCATAATCTTATGTCACGACTATCTGCTACTAAAAATGCCAAAAATGGAATTCCAGCTGACAGAATTGCTTTAGACAGCAATAAGCAAGGATCCAACCACCTTTTCAATTTGAAAGAATGACATATTTTTGAAGCATGGCACATCTTCATTACACAATATGAAATGGACAACATAAATAAATTCTCAAGTCCTTATAAAACTAATGAATACCCAAAATATTAGATCAATTATATAGTATATTTTGAAGAGAACAATATTTTAGTGCAAAAACTCAATCCAGAAGTGACTGGTAAAAATAAAGTGGAATTGACTCACAGTTCTATCAAGTCCAGAAGTGATAACCGGATCACATTCTATTACTCCATACCTCTTTACAGGGTTCAACCTACAGAGAGAAAAAAGAAAAGGAATATTCTTTGATCATATTGTAACAAAATAAAGCTGCATAAGTATGTCAATAAACATTCAAACCAATAACATTTGTTTGCAGAAAATTGTACTGGTTGGCCAACTTTTAAGTGCAATGCTCATTACAGAAATAAACAAAAGATTCACATTTTCAAGTAAGCATATTGCAGATAACTTCTTGGTGTAGGGCAAACATCTTTAATCATGGACTAGATAGAAAGAAGCATGATCTCACCCTCGTTCGTTTGTTACTATTTTGAAATAATGCTTAAATGCTGGTCTGAAATCTGGTGGACTGTCAGTTGACCGACTAACTGGATATTGCACATAAGCTGTTTCAGTCAATAATTCTATTAGACGACATCCCAACTGCAAAACATTAAAGAAAAGAGACATAATTACACAAATGAGATAATATAATTATAAAAGGAGTAACTATCCATAAGTCAGGTTTAACAAACCTTAGCCTGTGTAACTCGACCCCAGGACTTAAACTTTTTCATTTTTCACCAGCTTTTGAGCCTCAGAAACTCTATTCCTCCTAATCAAACTCTTAACACGCTTCCTCAGTATCAGTGTGTCATTATTCAAATCTTCTTGGCTTTCAGCAACAGTTGCTTTTCTTTGTAACTTCTTAGTTTTTTCCAAGAAATTATGAATCCTAACCTGATTAACATTAGCAATTCTGAGATGTAACATCTTTTCATATGAATAGTATATAAGATGAGAAAACAGTAAAACTGGAAGCAAGATTAACAGTATATCTGAAAGAATCTGAAAAGTCATACTCACTCATTCCCAAAATACTAGTCGTCAGATCAAGGAAAATTTTTAGTTCATATAATGCCCTTATTTATTCGATGTCTTGAAAATAAGAAAGAGGGAAGAAATAGATGACAAGAGAAGGTTGATTTTGTCATTAGAATAAGGAAGAGAGAAAAAAGATTAAGAGAGAATAATTGTCTTGGATATAAAAATAATGTGAGAGTAGAGTTAAAAATAAATAAAGGTAATATTGGAGAGAAAAAAAAAGATTAAGAGAGAATAAATTGTCCTGGATATCAAATATCGTAAAAAGACTTATAATTTTGGACAAATACAAAACAAAAGTTTTTCAACAATTTATAATTTGTGAGACAGTGGAATTAATATAGAAAATATTGAATCCTAGACCACATGAAAATTTTTGTATTTGAGCTTTGCCCAGGAAATGGTAATTTACTCATTTTTCCAGAAATTTTCCAATGTCTTAGATTTGCATTTTACACCACTCTTTTCCAAGGAACACAAAACAGCGTGCTTTAATCTTCTCTTCATTCAATGCTCTCTAAGAAACAAAATTCATAATCAAAATCTAGCAATAGCAACAGCACTGCAATATTTTCTTTTTTGTTCCCTTCCTTTGTAGATTATATAAAGCAGCTGTAACTCCTAAGCATAATTCATAAAAGCTATAGCAATTTCAGCCCAAATTGCACAAGAATTAGAATCCAAACAAAACAAACCGATCCGATACTCACCTTTGTTCTACTGCTACCTACCCCAATCTGGACTGCAGCTTCAACAACACGTACGCACCTATATCATCTTTTCCCCCCATCATCAATAATCCCATAAATTTATGCATCACAATAACTGCCATTTTGTCAGCTGGCAAGGAATCGATATGCGGTGCAAAGGCCGCCTTCTTTTTCTTGGTTCTTTCAGCATTTTGCTCTTTCTCTATAGCATTTCTCAGTGGCTCAAACCAACCTAGGAAGAGTTTCTTAATATAAGGCAAATTGGTGCCAATTTCTTTTCACACATCTCCCTCTCCTCCCTATACTCCTCCACAGTTTTCCTCCCAAGCCTCCGTCTCAGCCTCTATTTGCCTTCTCCTCAATAAGTAGTACTTGCGCCTCTCAATTTCTTGAATTCTATTTTGAACTCTTGTCTGAGCTTCGCCTTATAATAAAAATTCTTCATAAAAGAGCAGAAATCCAAGGAGGCTCTTGTATGAAAACTCTTTTAATTGACTCTCCGGAGGCAAACCTGAGAAACCCCATTAGGAATAATCTGCAAATTCGCCATTCCTGAAGGTTTTTTGTGACATTATCATCTGTGGAGTCAGATAATGGGTGCATGAAGTGAATTGGTGTGTTCAGTGAAGGCAGTTTAAGGGCATGAGGAAAAGAAGAACAAGAAAGTGAGGGACTTTCCAAGAATTTAGGAAACTGAGGAGTGGAAATGAAGTAAAAGTTGGGATTCTTGAGAGATTTTGACTTGGGTTTTGGAGTTTTTGGTCCCCATGAGCCCTTCAGCTGAGCTATGGGGCTTGGAAAGAAGTAAGCAGTAGAAGCCAGAGTTAATCAACGACGGAATGATGCCCAGCAATCTTCTGGCTCAGCAAGGAGAAGAAGATAAGAGAAGTCGAAGCAAGAACAATCGAAGTATGTAAACCTCTCTTAACCCTCATTGGTTGGCATGGGCGATGGCATTTGAAGATTTTCCGAACGGGAAAGCTTTGAAGATTTTTTTTGGAGGGCTTTCGGACGTACGTATACCTCTTTTTTTTCTTTTTTCTTTTTTTCCTTCTTTCTTTTTTTTCTCTTTTGATTAGTCGTATTTTTTCCATCTTCAAGATCTACACACACACACACATGCATGTAACCCAACAATTATGAATATTTGCGAATGCTTAATAAAATTATAAATGTTTATGAAGTAAATAAATATTGTATATTATTAACATAGGTCGATAAAATTGTTTATAGAAAAAGAAAAAGAAAAAGATATAAAAATGAATTGCTCTAAAGCTAAATAATTTATTTATTGAAAGTTTTTAACAAATTTTTTTAGTTATTTATCAAGACTCTATTCATACATTTCCTAATCTATAATTTTATATACCCTAATTATTAGAGACTAATTATATATATATATATATATATATAATATTTTGTTTAAGTTTATTTTAGTCATTTTGATTGTTAGAAGGAAAATATAGTCAATCTCTTCTATAATTTATACTATAATTCTCTTAAATTTGAAAGTGTAATATATTTCCTTATAAAAATTACTTATGTGCTCTGTTTTAGTACTTCTTTTTTTTTAATCTAACTAGAGTTTTTACACAAATTTCCTCTCTATTCATGTGTGTGATTGAATTTTTCAAAATATAATCACGGCATCAACTACACATTATTTAATTATTGTGCTTGATACTTTTTTATTTATTTTTTAGTTAGAGTGATTTACACAAATTTTCATCTATTTCCTTGTATGTGATCGAGTTCTTCAAATACATAATATGTGTCATCAACTATACATTATTATTCTCTTTTAAATAAAACTTCACTACATTGAAGAACCTTTAGAGCTTCTTTCTTTCTTTCACCTCTACTACACTTTCTTTCCGGTTTCTTAAGCAAGTTTGGTTATCTACAAATTATGTTTGTTTCTCTTTTTTTTTAAAATTAAAATAGAATCACTTTTCATTGCATCTTGATATTAGAGTTTGACTTTTTTTTTTTTCTCCCTTTGAATCACTTTCAAGCATGCAAGACTTGTAAAGTCTAAGCCTTTCAAA